>NW_012193445.1:1540034-1560063 GCF_000504015.1 Erythranthe guttata
CGAGCTCGTCCGAAGCTCGAGCTCGTGAGCTCGAGCTCGAGCTCGAAAATCCCGAGCTCGAGTTCGAGCTTTTTTCGAGCCGACTCGTTGAGTTCGCGAGCCGGCTCGGCTCGTTTACCACCCCTAATTAAAACAAGTCAGATCAGCTAGCAAATCATAATTAACTTAAATATGTACATATATCTAATAAAATAAGTTTGTGGGTCAGTTCTAATTCTTTAAAATCAACTATTTATTCTACGAAAAGAATCTACCTCAAGAATAATAATTTACTGAATTTAATGCAGTTAGATATTGAGGGTAACGAATGTTTACCGAATTCTTTGAATGCATTGAAATAATTCACATCATATGGAATTCCGAAAAAAAAAAACAATTATTAAACAAGTCTCTTTTATATAAAAAATCGTAATTGGATTGATCGTCTTAATGAAATTAAAAAAAAATATATATATACTCCTAAATAAAATTCCACAGAAGATATTCCCATCTTTTCCGGATAAATTAAAATAAAATACTCACTTTTTTTTAAACAACATATTCGTAATTGGATTTATTTTCTTAATGAAGAAGAAGTAACGTAATGTATTAATAATATATATCAGTCCCAGAGAAAATTAAATGATTAATTCATCTGCGAATCCCACAAGTATTCATTCTTAATTAATGTAAAATATAAAAATACACAGTTGAAAAAAAAATAAAAAAAAATTGAACGATTCCACCATTAATCCTCACCGACAGCCAATTCAAGAAAAAAAAACAATATGGAAATTAAAAAAAAAAAAAAATATGTTCAGTCAATTGTTTGAAGAGTTCCCCTAAAAAAAAAAGAAAAAAAAAACATGCCTAATTTTAATGAGCGACGGCGAGCGGCGGCGCGTAGCCGAGGCTTCTCTGATTAGGCAAGGCGAGCATCGCCGTATGGTCGATGAAATCCTTGAGCGCCACCACCGCCTGCAAAATAGTACGGAGATCGTCGGCGCAAGGGAATCCGGGATTCCCGGTTCTCCTGACGGCATAGACATAGAAAGTGATGCACCCTTTCCGGAACTTGAACCGGGCCATTTCGCAACCGGTCAGCCCCCTTATCAGCTTCTTGTTCACCTCCCCCAGCGGTATCTCCGCCGGCCACGACCGCTCCACCGCCGCCTTCATACCCTCCGACTCGAACACGAACACCACCACCTTCGATTTCTTCGTCCCCAGCCCCAGTGTCAGCGTGTGCCACGCGTGGTGCGCTAGGATGGTGAAGTTTGTCGGGAGGAAGGCGGCGGCGGAGGCCAGGGTGGGGGGTTTGTTCGCCGCCGGCGGGAGAGAGAGGAGGCGGAGGATCTCCGGCGGCCGCGCCCGCCGTATCGTGAACGATTTGACGATGATTTGACCGCCGAATCGGAGGCCCTTTACATCGGAGCAAGGCTTGAATGAGTACTCGGTGGCGGGTTTGGTTGTTTGATCGGTTGGGGTGTTGATTTTTCTGCTTTTTGCTCTTCTTTTTGGGTTTCTCTTCCATCGGCGGCGGCGCCGCGGCGGCGGTGGATGGTGGTGGGGTGGTTGTGGGAAGTGGTTTAATTTTCTGTTTTTTGGTGAGAGAGTGATGATTGATGAGGTATACCAGATCTTTGGTAATAAATTGTGCCAACCGTAATCTTTTATTGAAATGAAATTATTATTTATTTATTTCCTGAATGTCCTTTTTTTATTTTTAATTACATAAATATGCACTACATCGAATTTTGGTTGTGTTACTTTTTATATTTTTTTTATATTTTTGAAGTCTTGTTTACTTTACATTATATTTGGAAAGCATATTTTCTATATTATGTGCAACTTTATTTGATTAGTGCTATCACATCACCATTTTATAATGTTATATTACATATATATCTTCTAAATTTAGTTTATTAGATTATATGTTTTTTTTTTAATATGTTTATTAGATTATATGTTGGACCCAATTGATAAGAACTATATGGATAGAGTCAATTGATGTCATCTTGCAAAATTTAAAAGGGGGCAACTATTTCAAATACTAACTTTTGCTTACTTGAATACTACCAAGTTTAAAATCAAAATTGAGTACATATTTATCAGTTTTTTCTTACTTTAAAACCAAAATAAAAAGAAAATTACAAAAACACCATTTCATACAAAATATCAATTATATCAAATTTTATTAGAAATTACCTAATCAAAAACCAAATAAAAAAAAAGAAAAAAATCCCTTTGTTGTAAAAAAAAAAACCTCCAACCCTCGCCGCCGCCGCCGCCGCCGCCGAACGCCACCGTACGCCGCCGCCGCTTCTTCGTCCATTGTTATCAACCCGCCGCCGCTTCTTCGTTCCGGTTTCATTCATCCAAGTAATAATTTTTTTCGAATTTTTTTTCTTTAATATTTACTTAGGATTTGATTGTTTGATATGGGTAATTAGGATTTGATTGTTTTAGGTAGAAATGATCGTTAATTAGTAATGGGTGCATCTAATTTCAGTCGATTTGAGCATTGATTTGAGATTCGTGGGTTGGTTCTTCGTTCACAATTTTCGACCTGTATATGTCGATTTTTGATGAATTTTCGACAGCTTGATGTCGAAAATTCATCCCAAATCGACATATAGTTGTCGAAAAATGTGAAAGCTTGAAATGGAATTTTTGATAATTCGACAGATAGCTGTCGAAATTTGGATGAGTTTTCGACAGCTAGCTGTCGAATATTCAACCAACTACCTGTCGAATTAGATCTGTGTAAATTTTTTTTTTTTTTTTTTTCGACACTTAAGTGTCGAAAATATGGGTAATTTTCGACACTTAGGTGTCGAAAATTGTATCAAAATTCGACACTTAGGTGTCGAAACTTAATAAAATATGAATTGTTATGTTTTCGACACATACATGTCCAAAAATAAGGGTATTTTCGACCTGTATGTGTCGAAAATACATGGCGAGTTTAAAAAAAAAAAAATTCAAAATCGATGTTTTAGCTCAAAAAATACATGAATATATACTTGAATGGGTTCTCCTTGCTCGTAAACTACCATTCTATTGTCATTTGACGCCATTTTGCATGTTGTGTAAGGTTTTGATTTCTTTTGTTTTGAGGTTTTTTAGGAGGGTTTTTGGGGAGGGAGAAGAAGGAGGTGGAGGAGGTGAGGGGTTTGTGAGTGAGGAGATAAATGTTTTTTTTAGGTTTTTGATTATTTGGTATTTAAGAAAGAAAAATAGTATTTATAATATTTTTTTGGTTTTAATTTTCATTAAGGGCATTAAAGTAATTTACAATTAATTATTTATTTTTTATTTTTTTGGTATTCAAGTAAGCAAAAGTTAGTATTTGAAATAGTGATCCCCAATTTAAAAAGGGTTTGTATCGGTGCAATTTTATTCATTTTCTTGAGAAATTTTTAGAGCAATGTTTGATTGGTTTCCATTTTTTTTTTTAGTATTTTTCTCGAAAACAAATTAGGGATTTTTATGCAAAAGTCCCCAACCAAGCATGTTTATTATTCTAGGTTTAGGGGACATATCTCTTTCACCACTAAGCTCATCCCTTTAATATTTATTATAACTAAAGGAAACATTCATGTATATCCCAATATTACCCTCAACCATTTATACCCAATTCTTAATTGTAACCCCAATTTATCAATTTTGCCCATAAAAGTTCAATTTTGACCACAAAAATTCAATTTTGACTTTTTTTTGGAGTATAATTTATATGCTCCAATTTCATCCTTAACTTAATTTAATCTCAATTTGACCCCAAATTTCACAAATTATTAAATTTTGACCCAAAACTTTTTTTTTTCAAAAAATTTTTTTTTTCAAAAACTTTTTTTTTGCCGCCGGATTCCGGCGTTGACTTTTTTAAATTTTTTTTTTTCGGATTTTTTCGCCGGTTTCCAGCGTTGACTTTTTTTTTTTTCCTTTTCTTTTCTTCCAGATTTTTTCGCCGGTTTCCGGCGGTCTCTTTTTTTAGTGTTTTTTTAATTTTTTTTTTGTTTGGTTTGTTTTGTTTTTCCACGTCCGCCGCTAAACGTTGACCGTAATTGTGCTGTCACTGACAGTAAATTAACGTAATTGTACTGTCAATGAAAGTTAATTAACGTAATTGTACTGCTGTTGACATTACATTTATGTAATTGTGCTGCCGTTGACAGTAAATTAATGCAATATTATATTTTTTATTTATTATTATTATTTTTTATTTTGTTTGATTTGTTGACAAGTCAACGTAATTATATTACTGTCGTTGACAGTAAAATAACTGTAAACACAATAATATTACTGTCAACAACATCAATATTACTATATTTTTGGGGTGTTTGTTTTGTTTGAGTTATTCACGGAGTAACGTATTAATATTACTGCCTATTATTGTAATATTACTGTAAACACAATAATATTACTGTGGTTGACGGTAATATTCCTGTTGTTATAGTAATATTCCTGTCAACCACATCAATATTATTATTTTGTTTAGATTTTTTGTTTGTTTGAGTTATTCACGGAGTAACATAACAATATTACTGTCTACTATTGTAATATTACTGTTGCTATAGTAATATTACTGTTACTATAGTAATATTACTGTCACTCACAGTAATATTAATTCTTTTGGTTTTTTTTATTTTGTTTACATTTGTTGAACGGACAACATAGTAATATTACTTTATTATACAATAATAATGAATTTTGTTGTGTTAATATTAATGTGCTAGAGATTAATATAGCAATATCACTGTGTTAAACTATAGTTTAGTTAATTTTACTGTGTTTAACAGTAATATAGTTAATATTACTGTCATTCACAGCAATATTGTTGTTTATACGGAAAAAAAAGTTACAGAAAAAAAAAAAAAAAAGTCAACGCCGGAGACCGGTGTTGACCGCCGGTCAACGCCGGAATCCGGAAATAAAAAAAAAATTTTAAAAAGTCAACGCCGGAATCCGGAAAAAAAATCCGGAAGAAAAAAAAAAAAGAAAAGAAAAAAGTCAACGCCGGAATCCGGCGGGAAAAAAAAGTTTTTGAAAAAAAAAATTTTGTGAAAAAAAAAAGTTTTGGGTCAAAATTGAATAATTTGTGAAATTTGGGGTCAAATTGAAGTTAAATTAAGTTAATGATGAAATTGGAGCATATTAAAGTAAGAGGGGATATTTTAGTCCTTTACATAAATCTGGACCATGTGTGGACTTATTGGTAAAGGAAAATATTGTCTGGATCTCTTTATGAATGAGTTCCCACTGATGGGCTTATTTGTAATATGCCCAACAAATTATCCTTTGTTTAGTTTTCCAAAAATAATTCCTGCAATAATTTCAAAAGTTTTGTTATCATTCCGTCATTATTTGACTGCTGCAGTTAAAAGATTTTTGACCGTTACAGTAAAACAAGTTATCTTTACTAAAAAAACAAACAAACGTCACTTTATTTTTCTAATTCTTCTAAGGGCCTATTACAAATAAGTCTATCATTGATTATTTATTTATAACGGGGTCCTGACACAAAAACATAAAAAACCAAGACAATATCCAGATGTGCGTAAAAGACTAAAATGCTCCATCAGATTTTATATGCTCCAATTTCATTCTTAAATTCAATTTAACCTCAATTTGACCTCAAATTTCACCGATTATTCAATTTTTTATTACAATTTCTTCCGTCGCCATCGTTCTTCGGTGTTAATTTTTTTTTCTTTCGCGTTTTTTTTTTCGCTAGTTTTCGGCATTGACTTGTTTAATTTTTTTTTACCGGTGCTGACTGGCGGTCAATGCTGGTCTCCAGAGGGATTGGGTTTCTTTTTCCTTTTCTTTTTCTTTTTCTTTTTTTTTGTAAATTTTGATTTTTTTTTTCTTCAACATTTTTTGTCCGTTTAAAAAGTAATATTATTGTGGTTGACTATATTAACTATATTACTATTTAACACAGTAATATTACTATTTTATTCTTTAGCACAATATTATTCACACAACAAAAATCACTGTTATTGTGTAATATAGTAATATTAATATGTTCACCATTCAACAAAGACAAACATAATAAAAAAAAAACAAAAGAATTAACATTTGTGTGGTTGACAATAATAGTACTATAAAGAGAGTAATATTACCATCAAACTTAGTAATATTATTGTGTTTACAGTAATATTACTATAGTAGAAAGTAATATTATTACGTTAATCGGTTAACAAATCAAACAAAATAAAAATGTTAAAAGATAATAATATTGATGTGGTTGACTGTGATATTCTGTGTTTACAATAATTTTCCAACCAACAATAGTAATATTATTACGTTGACTGGTCAACAAATCAAACAAAATAAAAAAGCCAAAAAAATAATAAAATTGTTGGGGTTGACAATAATATTATTTGTCTTTACAGTAATTGTACATAACAACTACTGTCAATGACAATACAATTATAGTCAACATTCAGCGGCGGACGTAAAAAAAACAGATAAAAATTTTAGAAAAAAAATGTCAACGCCGGTCAACTCCGGAAACTGGCTGCATAAAAACAAGGAAAACAAATCAACGCCGGAAACCGGCGGTAAATAAATAAAAAAGTTTACAAAAAAAAAATTCAAAATTGAATTTTTGTGGTCAAAATTGATGGATTGAAGTTAAGATGGAGTTACAGTTAGGAATTGAGTTTCAAGGCAGGGGTAATTTTGTCATATACATCAATTTTACCATTATTTATAATACATATTAAAGGGATGAGTTTATTGGCGAAAGAGATATAACCACTGAACCTAGAATAATAAATATGGTCAGGGACTTGTCCATAAGAAACCCTTCTTCCAAAATACATTTTTCCAACATCTTTTAATCTGGTTTGACTGCTATAGTGTATTTTTTTTCCTCTCAAATTAAAACAAACATTATTTTCAACCTAAATTCTCTCAAATCATGTTTATAGGCGAGATAAACTTTTAAAATTGTTTTGGGAAAACTAACCCTGAATTTCAGTGGGGTGACTGGAAGAAGAAATTTTTCTCTCTTCGTGAGAGGTCGTGGTTAGCATTCAGATTGATCATCTATTGTTGTGTCTCAGATTTGTTTCCTATGATTTACTTATATTAATTATGTTTGGTTTTATCGTTTGATTACTTTGTTATTTAATTGCTATCAATTTAGGCCGCCTCTAGGGTTAGGTTTAATAATTGGTTTTTTCTCTATTTTCTATTTTACTTTTTCCTCTTTTCCCAGCCGCCTTTCCCCTGCTTCGTTGGAGTAGCTTTGGGGTTCGGATCTCACCTTTATTCATCAAACACTATGATACGATCCTAGCAATATCAAATATGAAGAATTGAAAGAAGAGAAAGCGAGTGAGATTCACGGAGCTATTCGTGTTGGAAATGAAGAATGAAGGCTTGAATCATGCGTTTAAAGAGTCCTTGTAGAGGAATTAGAAGAAAAGGAAGAGGAGAGTTCGTTAGACAAGTCGATTTCATACATTCCGAAAGTCCCGTATGATTCAGGCAGAGTTTACCATTCGGTGGGGATTCAAAATGATATGAAAATCCAATAGAAAGATCTACAACTTTCATGTTTTGGGCACAGAGATATTCCGAGTGGAAGATGCCATAAATCGAGCTTGAAGTTCTTGATCGTGCACTGCCCAATGTCTACGCGAGTTTAGAAGGGTGATCAGGAAGTCTACTTGAAGATCAAGTTATAATTTATTAAATTACGTTTTTATTTATTTATTATATTTTATTGTTTTAGAGTTCTTTAGTATTAGGATTTGCTGATTTATTAGTTTACTTATTATAATTTGGGTAGGAGTTCTTTTCTTTGTGAAAAAAGAGTTTTTTTAGATCTTATAAATAGGTTGCCGGTTAGGTTTATTTTAATGGACAAATTTTAATGAAATTTTAAGATTATTCTCGTTCAGGTTTTCAAGAACTTTTCGAACATATTGGAGGATTCCGTTTGTTCACCCCGACTTATCAATCGATCTTTCACAATCGATTGTGGTGTCTTCACATATCAAGGTTCTTGTTTCTCTATAAGCAACGGGTCGCGGCTCTACCCTTTTGAATCTTTGTTTTGGATGTTTCGATTTTGCTTCCGCGTAAGGTATTTGTGATACGAACCCCGTAGAACTTGTGACGAGACCCAAGTACCTTACGCTGAAGCAAGATCGAAACATCCAAAAAACAAGGATTCAAGTTGGCGGAAGCAAGGAATAATGACCCCATAACTATAAAGAGCTAGAAACCATTACTATCAAGGTGGAATATTGACCCCGTGGTTATAAAGAACCAGAAACCAATAGTATGTCGCTAAGAAGATTACAAGAATCAACTTGTAAGATTTCGATTTGCTGTAGAATAGCGAAGGAGACTTAACTCTCAATATACTCCGATATTCATTAAAATTTGTCTCATCAAATAAGCCAAATTGCCAACCTATTTAAAAGATCTAAAAAGACTCATTTTTTCACAAGGAAAAAAACTCCTACCTCATCTAAAATAAGGAAACTTATAAATATGCAAATCCTAACCATTAAAAGACTCAAAAATAATAAAAACATAATAAATACTAAATTAAAAACGTGGATAAATAAATTAGATGACTTGATCTTCAAGTCAACCTCTCGATCACCCTTCTTAACTCGCGTAGACAATTGGTTGTGCACGTTCATGAACTTCATTCTCACTTATGATACTGTTACACTTCGAATCTCTCCCCACTCAAAACATAAACGTTGTAGAACTTCCAGTTGGCTTTCCATAGCAATTTGAATCACCTAAGTTGGACGTCATATGAGAGAGTTAAAACCCGAATGATAAAACTGCCAGAGATAGGCGAGAATCTCGGATGCATGGAATTCGACTTGTCCATCGAGCTCTCCTCTTCCTTTTCTTCCAAGTCCTAAACAAGGACTCTTTAAAGGCCCGATTCAAGTCTTTATTCTTAAATTCTAATATGAACGGCTCCATTAATATCACTCGCTTTCTAATCTTTCAATTCCTTGTCTTGGAGCTTGTCAGGATCGTATCATATACTCCCCCTCTTTAAAAGGATTCGTCATCGAATCCGGACAAATATCACAAAGTGTATAAAAAAAATCGATCTCATGATCGATCTCTCTCTTTGGTAGCAAACTAACACATCTCTGCACTACATCGCAGAACACTTCATCTTCATCGACTTTCATTGAAAGAGTTTGCAATCCGGTTAGCTTGGCACTAGCTTCGATGCATGGCTAGATCATATCATTCTCCACCTCTTCAAAAGGATTCGCCCTCGAATCCGAATCTTCTTTCTCTTCAAGTGGTGGCGCGGGTTTGCAATTTTCTTCCCCCTTGGACTCGACCTCAACATTCTCACTTACTTCTTCCTCAACTAGCTCAAGAAGGTTGCCCATGGATTCTGGATCGGAATTCCCTAGTACGGATGTCGCCTGATCAACAAAAAAAAAACTCAAAATTCCATGATCTTAAAGAAAGGAAAAAACGCCAACATGTTTAAGTGGAGAGAATTAATATCATACTTCATGTTCATCAAATCCCTCCAAGCCAACGTACGATCACTACGGGGATAGTGATCGGCAACGCTATTGGTTCATTTATCCATCTCATGAATCCAAATGAATCCAAAATATCTGGATCCATCCCAGTTTTTGTGTGTCAAAGTTTGCCTGAACGTCAACAAAAAAGTTCGCAGGGGTATATATCTAAATACCAGTACGGGAGGACATGTTTAAGTCGACTTCAAATACGAGAGACTCCCAAACATCTGCTTCCTTTGCGAAATAATTTTTCACAATGAGATGAAATGATCTATGCTCCACAAAGACGGCTTTGTTGATCTCAATGTGGTAATTGGATGAAGATGCAGTTGAATAGGGAGAATGATCAAGCTAGGTTCCCAATCCAAACCTTACCTATGCACTCGCAACCGAGCAATTATGTGGTCTCTCGTAATGATGTGAGAGGTGGAAACATATTCCTATTCTCTTCAGATACCAAGATATCTACAGGACATGATAATATTGTGAGGAATTCGGGGAAGGAGTAGCATATCGCTTGAACATACATGGTCTTATTCAATAACTCCATCCAATTTAACCCTGGAAGTACAAAGAAGAGCGTCAGCAAGATTATATCAGTAACAAATATGTCGTAAGAAAAAAAAGGAGTCTAACTCGATAGATACGAAGAAGGGTAATAAGAGAGTCCAACGGTGTTTGAGGGAGGAGGAAGTTAACTCAACGACATAGACTGCGTACAGTTCCGCCGGCCGCAATGAGTTGCTTATTTTGGAATTGTCAAGGGATTGCGGTTCCTTAAGAATACTCACTTTCGGAGATATTCTCCGACGCTACAACCTCTTCTTGGTGTTTCTTTTGGAGACGAAATCAACATCAATTATTGTGGATAGAATTAAAGGACGATAGAATTTGAATGGAATTGCAGTGAATAAAGTTGGTAAATTGGATGGGTTAGCACTTTTGTGGAGGAATGAATTTTTTGTTGAGTTGACCAGCATCTCCAATAATCATATGGGCATGGAAATTAAGGGTACGAGTAATCCGAATATGTGAAGAGTCACGGGAATTTATGATTTCCCAAATCAGAGGCAGCGGGACATTTATGCGGTGGAAGTCTCAAACCCTAAATCAACTAAAGAAAAATATTGAAGAGATTAATAAAAGAATTCACCGGATGAAATCTGAACTAGAGTCGGAGAAACTGAGGGTTGAAATTCACAATCTTCAACACATGCTCAAGTTTTTATATGAGATCCTTGATACGTATTAGAAGCAAATGAGTAGGTTCAATGGATGAGAAAATGCAATAGAACTAACCATTTTTCCATGCGAAAACTTCAACTCGCAAGAAGATCAATACCGTCCACAACATCTGAGATAAATGGGGGGGTGTGGATGAGAGGAAGAGGGATATTGAACAGGTTATTTTCAGTTATCAATAGGATATTTTCATGACTAGTTCTCCCGATGAGAGTGTGATGAATGAGTTGTTGTGATGTAAAGCCCAGGATCCAATGAAAATTCGTATGAGATTCTAGATTAGCCATTCTTTTTATTTTTAACAATCATGCATTGGTTTTATTTAGTTAAAGCGGAATAAATCCAATCTATGGACTTACATTTGGGAAAGCAGATCCAAACTATCTTGAGCGCACGATCGAGGACCTCCCACCACTACTAGCTTCTCGAATATTGCAGAGCTTAAAATCCCTAATCTTCTATTGAATATCCCGAATTTATTTTTCTACGATTGTGGGATCGTTCCTAGAAAAATATGTAACTCTATAATCTAAGAAAATAACGAAAAATAAGAGAGAATATTTGTGCTTATTTTTCTTGCAAAAATTGGCAAACAGTAGTTTATGGAACTAATGATTTTTCTCTTCGATCAAGTACTATATATATAAGGGTCTAGAAAAAGTTGCACTAGGAAAATGATTGAAGAATCAAATATTCTTCCAACTCTAGCATAGGGGCCGGAAATTTGAGTCCTAAAGGACTCCAACTTTCCTTCATCATATCTCTAAAGATTCTAGAAGGAGTTAAAGTAGGAAAAGAGTCCAAGGAAAATTTCCTCGTCCTCCTTCTCTTGCTATGGCCGGAAATTAGAGGCTAAAATTAGCCAAACAATTTATTCAATTATCCTTCACTTTATTGACCTGATTTAATTCTATTTTCTCAATTAATTAAAATTATCCATTGAGCTACAACAGGGACTAAACGAGAAAATACAATACGGGCAAGTTAATAATTAATTAAATTCATTCTAAAAAGAATTAATTTAATTTAATATTATATAATTATTCATTATCTGGTACCAAATAATTATTGAATCTCGATTATATTCTCAAAATTATATTTTGAAGCTCCTGCTTATCATTAATTAATTTCTCCTTGCATTCAGTGAAAAATAAACTAACTTGACATATTATCTTGAGTCTTTCCCGTTTAACTTATTTGTGTATGTCGGATACGAAATTCATTCGGACGAGTTTCTGACATAAACAAAAATCATAAACTATTCAAGGGTTATTAATCAACCCATATTTCAGATATATGAGTTCCTTTCGATAATTAATGTCCACCTATTAGTTATTAGTGTCTCCACCCAACGCATTGGGGCTCATTTAACTCAATATATGAATCTCTCCCGTTGTGACATCAAAGTAGAGATCACCAATTAAACGTGTACGCTAATTATCTAGGGATTAAAAGGTTAAGTAATTTATTGTAAACTAGAAATAATATAGTTTCATATTTAATCAGTGATGAAATAATAATTTCACTTTGTCAGGTTCAACACATGCCGGATGTGCTAGCACAATAAGTCAAAACGATAACTCCAAAAGTTATTCTTTGTTTACCGTGATCAAGACCAATCAGTAAAATATTGTGATACAATCTTTATACCAGTGATTAGTCAAATTTCGTCTAGATTGTGAACGTTTAATCTTTTTGTATTCTAAATGAACTTTCGAAATGACCATTATGTATGTCGTAGTACGCCATTTCGAATACTATTAGAATAATAGACTTGTATGTTTAATTAATTGACAATTAATCAATATCTAGTTATAGATACTTGAAACACACATGCCTTGATTCTCGCAAATGACTGAAATGAATAATAAACTTTATTCAAAATAAATAGTTCATATAGATAAAAGCGAGGCTTTTAGTCTACTATCCTAGCAATCTCCCACTTAGACTAAAGTCACAAGGCTATACATCTTAACCCTAATCCATCTACGTGTGTATTGAAAGTCGTCACTAAAAGGCTCTTTATGAACGGATCTGCTAGGTTGTCTTCCGATGCTATCTTCGTAACCACCACATCTCCTCGACTAATGAAATCTCGAATAATATGGTACTTGTGCTCATTGTGCTTTCCCTTCTTGTGAGCTCTAGGTTCCTCCGAATTGGCAACTGCTCCGTTGTTATCGCAGTACAATTTCATAGCCGATCGAGTTGTTGCAACCACTCCCAAGTCAATGAGAAAATTCCTAAGCCATACTGCTTGCTTCGCTGCTTCTGAAGCTATAACGTACGCGGCTTCCATAGTTGAATCAACAATACAAGATTTTCTTGATACTTCTTCAACTAATGGCTCCTCATCCCAAAGTAAATACATAGCCCAATATTGATTTCTTAGAATCCCGATTCTTCATTCTTTCTATCGGATAGGATGTCTTAGGAAATTGATCCCTAGATAGTGAGACTCCATGTCTGAAAGGAAATGAACCTTTTTTGGATTCTTTCATGCTAAATCGGGCAAGGACTATGTCGATATAACTTACCTGTGAAAGCCTTAGCATCTTATTCTTGCGATCTCGCAATAGCTTGATCCCAAAAATATTTGCAGCTTCACCCAAGTATTTCATGTCGAATTTAATCGATAGCCAAACCCTAACTAATAATAATACTCCCACATCATTTCCTATGAAGAGTATGCCATCTACGTACAATACTAAAAACACCACTACATTTCCGTTGCACCTTTTGTACACGCATGGTTCATCCGGACATTGATCAAAACCAAAAGATTATATTGCTTGATCAAAACAAATGTTCCATGATCTCGATGCTTGCTTAAGTCCATAGATGGACTTATTGAGCTTGCATACTATGTGTTCTTGGCCTTTGGCCACAAAACCATCAGGTTGCATCATATAGATGCGCTCTTCAAGACTTCCATTTAGGAAAGTTGTCTTGACATCCATCAGCCATATTTCATAATCGAAATGGCCGGCAATTGAGAGGAGAATGCGTCTATACTTAAGAATGGAAACTTGCGAAAAAGTCTCCTCATAATCGATCCCTTCTTCCTGAGTAAACCCCTTCGCCACTAGTCTCGCCTTAAAGGTTTCCACCTTTTCGTCTGGGCTTTTTTTTTCTTTTGCAGATTCATTTGCATCCTATGGAACGGATCCTATATGCTGGTTCTACAAGTTCCCTTACTTGATTCGTTTACATGGAATTCATTTCAGATTTCATAGTCTTAAGCCACTGACTAGAATCTAAGTCACTTAGCGCTTCGTCATAGTTTCTCGTTTCGGGTTCCTAATCTTCCGAAATCTTGTCGTGAGACTCTCCCAAGAACATATATCTTTCGTTTCTAATTGGAACCCTCCCACTATGATGAGGCACTAATTGATTTGGGTTGATTCCCAGTTTCCCTCCCACTTAAATCGGGTTCCGTGCTGTCAATCGTTTCCTGCGTTTCAACTTGGTTCTCAACAACCCCCTAATTTTCAATGGGATCTGGGTTGTCAACCAGTTCATTCGCATTGGTTCCATTCTCGACAACTCTCCTATTTGTGATGGGTAATGGATCTCGAACCGAGATTGCTATTGATTCAGGTTGTACTTCGGATGCGTTAGTGTCCATCGATTGGGTTGCTTCTAGTTCCTCTATTCTTACTTTACTGCTACTATTATGGTTACTTATATAGTCTTGTTCAAGGAATCTTGAATTTGTGGAAACCACAACTCGCGTTCTTTTAGGATCATAAACGTACCATCGTTTTTGTTTCTTTTACATAGAATATGAACAAACACACATCAGTTCTCGAACCCAACTTATGTGCATTTGCCTTTAGCAAATGCGCTGGGCAACCCCATACTCGAATGTGGCTATGGTTTGGCTTTCTGCCAAACCATAACTCGAGAGGGGTTCGGGGTACTGACTTCGATGGGACTCTGTTGAGTAGATATTTTACAGTTGGCAAGGCATATCCCCAAAAAGAAACAGGTAAGGTTGAGTAGCTCATCATAAATCTAACAATTTCTAAAAGAGTTCTATTTCTTCTTTCCGCAACTCTATTATGTTGTGGTGTACCCAACGCTGATCAACCAAGTATTCTCGGAATTAGCCTGCAAGGTACTCGCCACCTCGATCGGACCGAAGTGTCTTAAGGGTTTTATTTAAGCTCCTTTTGGACTCGACTTTAAATTCTTTATATTTGCCAAAAGCTTCGGATTTATGGCGCATTAAATAAATACTCATGTTGCGAGAATAATCATCAGTAAAAGTGATGAAGTACCACCTTTTGTTGCAGTGCTCATTGGTCCACATGCATCGAAATGTACTAGTTCAAATGCTTCTTTGTATCTATTACCTTTTGCCTTGAAGGGCTTCTTGGTCATTTTACCTTCCAAACAAGATTTACAGAGTGGCGGTTCCTCAACTTCCAATGAACTGAAAGGTCCATCTTTGATCAGTCTCTGAATCCTATTAAGGTTAATGTGACCAATGCGTAAATGACAAAGATACATTTCATTAATGCTTGAAGAATAGTTTCTCTTTTCAGTTAGATATATTTAGTTACTGTGTGTTCTGACTGTAGCGTTTGTGAAGTGATAGGATTTAGTACATAAAGATTGTCTACTAGCAGGCCACAACAAATTAAATTGTTGTTTTCACGAATTAAAACATAATCTAATTCAAAACGTAATGAAACTTTGTCTCTTACTAGTTGAGATACTTAACTTAAATTTCTCCTAAGAGTTGGTACATAAAGACAATCCTTTAGTACCAATGTCCTACCACTACTAAAACTTAATGAGAAATTTCCTATTGCTACAGCTGCCACCTGGGTTGAGTCGCCTAAGTATAGCTATACTTCGCTTCTACTGAGTTGTCTGGTTTGTTGAAACCCCTGCATAGAATTGCAAACATGGTTGGTGGCTCCTGAATCTACACTTATAGTATTTAGAGGATCGCACAACTATACATGACTCAGTGATATAAGCATAATAAGTATCTTTCTTTGCTAGGAAGTTGGAGCAATGAAGTTAGTTGATGCTGAGTCAGCTAACTGGAGCTCCGACGACCCTTCGCCGGAAAAAATAATTAATTTTTTTTTTTAAGAAAAAAAAAGAATTTACCGATATTAAAGTTTACTAATGTTGAGTCAGCTAATCCTAGCTGCGATGACCCACCACCGGAAGAAAATTAAAAGGAAAAATAAAGAAAAGAAAATGGATTGTTTAAAATTTTAACTAATATTCCGCTATGAAATTTCAAGAACAAGAATGAAGAAAAAATTAATATGAACTAAATTTAGTTTCGACACATGAAGTAACAAAGAATTTAGAATATAGTAATTGAAGTATGAATTTGAAAAGTTGAGTGGCCGTATAGGGCTTTGAGAGAAGGAGAGTAATATAATAATTTAGGGTTTATTAGGGATAACCCCCTTGTTTATATTTTCTAATGAGGTAGATCCAATTAATTTTTCCCTTTTTGATATACACCCACATATGCCAACTTGGCACAATATATTATTTAATTTTCCTTTAATACCCCTGCTTTATTTTTGAACGACATTTATTCCTTAACTACGTGATATGAGATTACTGATTCGTTGCCTAAAATCACGGAATAAAATTACGTGAGTATATTAGGGGTTTCATTATTATCAAATCGTGTACAATCGGTTTTGAAGAATTTCTCCATCGATTCATTGTTTCACTCGGCTTTGAAGAATTTTTCACCGGCGTGGAGGTATGTTCGGATCTGAGCGTTCATAGTTGTCCGCCGTTAAGCGGGTATGAACTTTTTTTTTCGTTTTTATTTCCGCTGTATTGTGCAGGGGTTGTTGTGTTATGGTGGGTAGACAATTTAAGATTTGTGTTGATACGTTGATTATAGTGGTAGAAAAGTAGATCGTTTCTTAAAAAAATTACGTCGTCACATATACATCCTTATTTTGGCTGATGATGTTTGTTTGGAAGAAGATTCACAGAGTTGGCAGAGGATGGTTCACGCAGTCGGACCAGAGTTGTTTTATATGAGTGTCGTAGTTGGTTTACGCAATAATCGGAATAAATGTCTGGTGTGGTCGAGTTCATGAAGTTTGAACCCGATTGATAGTTGGTTTATTTGTTTACATCAGTCGATTTTAGTGTGCTCGGTAGTATATTGAAATACATTTTCGTAGTCTTTTTTAATTGATTGTATGGATTATGCATTTTTAAGTTCATATGATGCTGAAGTTGTTATTTCTGATGATGATGGAACAGGGGGTGGGGGTGAACTAGTTAGAGCCGTTGATGCCACTGGAAGTGAGGCATTGAATGCAGGCTTTGTGCAGTTGCTCGAAGAAGAAGTCGACTGCATTCTTGATGATAGCGACGAGGACATAAACTCAATGAATTCAAATGATTCCGATGGTTGTTATTTTCCAAACCACCCTAAGATTTGTTATGTTTAATTAATGTCGTGATTACGATGTAATGGCTCGGTAACTTCAGTTAAGTGTTAAACCGTTGTAATACATTAGTATACTATTATGAATACCGTATGATATTACCACTATCATTTTATTATACTATTATGAGATTATTAATGTATTAGAGTTTTTTAACTCGACATATTGGTTTGATTGTGTTATGATGTGTTTTAAGTATTTTATTGGTTATGTTGGAATTACTTTACTTTGGTTTTGTTCTCAATGTTCTTGTCATTTCAGTGGTATATTGTTTGTAACACAATTTCATATCACTACTATAACCGTAATATATACTATCATAGCAGATTAATGTACTATATTGAAATTATTAATATACTATGTGGTTGAATAATACGGATCCATTAGTCGATTAACGAGATCCATAGTCGAATTAGATCAACGAGATAGTCTATTACATGATATGGGATAGTCTAACAATATTAAAACACAAATCCGCCGCCATCACTTCTCAGATCTAGGATTTTGTTGATTCGTCGGCCCAATAGTCAAATAACTAAACCCATAGCCGAATTAGATATATGGGATAGTCTATTAAATGATATGAGATAGTCTATTAATTTTAAAACACGAATCCGCCGCCGTCACTTCTTAAATCTAGGGTTTTGATGATTCTTCGGCCCATAGTCGATTAACGAGATCCATAGTCAAATTATATCAGTGGGATAGTCTATTAAATGATATGAGATAGTCTATTAATACAGATGTAATTCGACTATGCATCTCGTTAATCAACTATGGGCCGAAGAATTATCAAAACCCTAGATTTGAGTAATTCTAGATTTGAGTAACCCTAAATTGGAGAAGTGACGGCGGCGGTGACGACGGCCAACGACGACATCACTCCTAAATTGATTGTTACGACCTTGGAGGCGGGAGCGACGGAGGTCTTGGTCGTTTTTGGCGGTCTTGGAGGTGGAGGTGGTCGGATGTGGTGGTGGTGGAGGACTAGGCGGTGGTGGAGGTGTTGCTTATGGTCAATATCGTTGTTATCGTCGTTGGCCACCGGCGACAACGGTGACGGAGGTGGCGGCGGTCGGAGGTGGAAGCGGCGAACCCGGCGGGAAAATAGGGAGGGATTTGATATAATTTCAAAAGATAAAGTAACGTGACTTTTGGGATTTGATTGAGGGTACTGATGGAATTTAGAAAAATATGGATTTTTATCAAAATGACAAATTTGAGTTTGAATCTACAATGGACCCAATAATTTATTTAAGGATAAATACGCCAAAATATCATTCAGATTTAGCACCGACCAAATCAGAACCATTTTTTCGGCTGAACCAGAGGTTTTTGGAACCATTAAGAGGTGGTTACCAAATGTACTAAATGCGCCACTTACCTAACGAATCAACAAATCAACCATTAAGAAGCTCATTAAGAACAATTAATCAAGGCCTTAACAGGACATACTAAAAAATCCGTAATAATGCGTAGGTGTTTATGAAATTCATAAAAAAATCCAAAACAATTCAAACCATTTTTTTTATTTGGTGAAGAAAAGTGGGGTTCTTGTGCCATATATACACGATGTAACCAATTTACGTGACTTTTGGAGCAATGCCATTAACTATTTTAGGAATTTACGTGTGTTTTCCAAGATCTTGAATTGGCAAATAACAACTTTTCTTACATTACTATTGACACAATTATTTAGGATTAGGACCACATTCTCGAACCTAATTAAGGAAAACTCCTCTCTCAGAGAGCCATTCATTTATAGTAAATATACATGAACGATGCAAATCCCAATATCCAATTATTTTATGGAGCCATTTTCTATACTATGTAAACATTAAACGAATGTAGTTATATATGATTAGATATGAGGCCCAGAAACCATTGAAAATTGGTATAAGGTTATTAGCCATTACTAATTTTTAGGGTTGAAACCATTGAAAAACCTTATACAGTTAAACTTTTATAAATTAATACAGTTGGGATCATCAAAATTTCATTAATTTAGTGAAATATTAACTTATCGATAAATTAATAATTATTAATTTATACATTAATTAATAATTTATTAATTTATGAAATTATTTTTATAATTATTTTCAATAAATACATATATATATTTTTTTTTTACGTTTATATTATTTATTGTACCATTAGTTCAATGCACTATAGAGCATGTTTCACGAACGAAAACTCTTAAAACAACAGTGATATAGAATAATTTTATGTTTAGTTACGAGAAACTATATCGAAAGTTCTAATCATGTTAAGAAAAGCCAGGACGAAATTGATGGTAATGTGAACTTCAACAAGAAACAAACGACAATTAAATTATATTGTATTAAGTCTTCATAGATGTATAACATATGTACTGTACCATGTAATTTAAGAATTATTTTTATGCATTATTAATTTATATATTATATGGGGGGCAACTATTTCAAATACTAACTTTTGCTTACTTGAATACTACCAAGTTTAAAACCAAAATTGAGTACATATTTATCAGTTTTTTCTTACTATAATACCAAAATAAAAAGAAAATTACAAAAACACCCTTTTATACAAAAAATCAATTATATCAAATTTTATTAGAAATTACCTAATCAAAAACCAAATAAAAAAAAAAAGAAAAAAATCCCTTTGTTGTAAAAAAAAAACCTCCAACCCTCTCCAACCCTCGCCGCCGCCGCCGCCGCTGAACGCCGCCGCCGCTGAACGCCGCCGCCGCTGAACGCCGCCGCCGCTTCTTTGTCCATTGTTATCAACCGCGCCGCCGCTTCTTCGTTCCGGTTTCATTCATCCAAGTAATAA
>NW_012193445.1:1560163-1603312 GCF_000504015.1 Erythranthe guttata
ATTAGAATTTGATTGTTTTAGGTAGAAATGATCGTTAATTAGTAATGGGTGCATCTAATTTCAGTCGATTTGAGCATTGATTTGAGATTCGAGGGTTGGTTCTTCGTTCACATTTTCCGCCCTGTCTATGTCGATTTTTGATGAATTTTCGACAGCTTGTTGTCGAAATTCATCAAAAATCGACATATAGTTGTCGAAAAATGTGAAAGCTTGAAATGGGATTTTTGATAATTCGACAGATAGCTGTCAAAATTTGGATGAGTTTTCGACAGCTAGCTGTCGAATATTCAACCAATTTTCGACAGCTACCTGTCAAATTAGATTTGTGTAATTTTTTTTTTTTTATTTTTTTTTTATTTTTTTTTTTTTTATATTTTCGACACTTAGGTGTCGAAAATTGTATCAAAATTCGACACTTAGGTGTCGAAACTTAATAAAATATGAATTGTTATGTTTTCGACACATACATGTCGAAAAATAAGGGTATTTTCGACCTGTATGTGTCGAAAATACATGGCGAGTTTTAAAAAAAAAAAAAATTCAAAATCGATGTTTTAGCTCAAAAAATACATGAATACATACTTGAATGGGTTCTCCTTGCTCGTAAACTACCATTCTATTGTCATTTGACGCCATTTTGCAAGTTGTGTAAGGTTTTGATTTCTCTTGTTTTGAGGTTTTTTAGGAGGGTTTTTGGGGAGGGAGAAGAAGGAGGTGGAGGAGGTGAGGGGTTTGTGAGTGAGGAGGGGAAATGTTTTTTTTAGGTTTTTGATTATTTGGTATTTAAGAAAGAAAAATAGTATTTGTAATATTTTTTTGGTTTTAATTTTCATTAAGGGCATTAAAGTAATTTACAATTAATTATTTATTTTTTATTTTTTTGGTATTCAAGTAAGCAAAAGTTAGTATTTGAAATAGTTATCCCCATTATATGGGGCTTCTTAAAATTTTCGAATGTGTATTATCTTATAAATTTAACGAATTATTAATTTAGCACGTTGTCCCCGAATCGGGACCGGAAAAATATATTATTTAAGAGAGGTTATTAATTTATCGGGTATTAATTTATCGAGGTTATACTGTATATGAGGTTCGATGTTAGCCATTACTAATTTCTAGGGTAAATTACGCGGGCCCTATGAGGTATGAGTAAATAACTTACGCACCCCTGTCGTTTCAGCAATTACAAGTACCCCTCAACTATTGCTCCGTATCATGGAATTTGGAATATGGTAAAGTAGCTCCCAAGTGGGGAACGACTCCTTTGAGGGGTGTCGCAATGGCTCGACTAATCCTTTATATTTGAACGGGTTAAGGGTCAAATGGTTTGGCACTTCCGCATGAGGGAAAGAGTGGAGAGAATTTTGAATCAGAGTTATAGATTTTTGTTCATCCTTAGCCGAGATAATATCTCGAGATTTGCAATGATAACTTCGTATATTTACTATACGCCCATTCACTAAAATATGTCTATGGTGAATTAATTGGCAGGCTGCGGGAATAGTTGAAGCCATACCCAACCGAAAAAGGTCATTCCTCTCATGAGACCATATGTAGCACTCATAGCTACAACTCTAACTCGATTATTTCCTAATAATTGTTGTACCTCACAAGTCATATTAATTGGTTGACCAACAGTATCTCGGCCTTTAACTACTAGAGCATTTTAAATATTAGGCATCTTGCCCGACGAAAATGGTACATCATGTACCAACCTATGATTTGGACGATACGCCCCTGGTTTTTTTTTTTTTTTTCAAGAGTGGAAACCCCAGATCCATAAGTAGTAGGATTAATTCTCATAATAATAATAAATTAAAAAATAATCTGTCGAAATTTGTGAAAATTAATGAATTCAAAATAAATGTCCGATATAGGGGTGGTAAACGAGCCGAGTTGGCTCGCGAACTCGACGAGCCGGCTCGACAAAGGCTCGAACTCGAGCTTGGGTTTTTCGAGCTCGATCCCAAATTTAGTTGTTCGACAGCTCGCGAGCTGCCTTCTTTTTTTTTTTTTTTTTTTTAATTTTATATTATTATTATTATTATTATTATTATTATTATTATTATTCTTATTATTATTATTATTATTATTATTATTATTATTATTATTATTATTATTATTATTATTATTATTATTATTATTATTATTATTATTATTATTATTATTATTATTATTATTATTAACTAAATAGTAAATAGTCTATAATAATAAATATTTCTAGTATTTAAATAGAAACAAATCTATATTACTTAAATAATGCATAATAATATAAAATATTATAATAATAATAATAATAGAAAAATTAAATATATATATATATATATATATATATATATATATATATATATATATATATATAACTAGAGTTCATTATTTATTTTAATTTTTTTTATTTTCCTATAAATAATTTTTAATAAAAAAATTAAATATTAAAAAAAAATTAGATGAACCCGAGGTCGAGCTTGAGCTCGAGCTCGAGCCAAAAAAAATTGGCTTGATGAGCTCGAGCTCGAGCTTGAGCTTGAGCTGGCCAAAAAAACCGAGCTCGACTCGAGCTCTGCTCGTTCCCACCCCTGATCCGATAGCACGTCGATCGGTTAATTCAATAAGAAATGGGAGTAAACACTTAAGTTCGGACAGTTACCCCCTTACACCACTACGACTAACGAAATCTTCAAGAATTCATGTAATATATCCCTATGGGGTAACACGTGTCTCAGTAGGTAATATATCCCTATGTGATTTTAACACATATAATATCTTATAGGAGGACCTACTACACAATTCAAGTTATACCGTTTATTCGATTTGCAGTTCAATATTTGCATTTGTTTCGTTTGCTGTTTACAAATTTGTTGTTCACTATTTGCATTTGTTTCGTTTGCTGTTTACAAATTACCATGTCTGAGCATTTTGCCTTTATTCCGTTTTCCTTCGTTCGATTTGTTGTTGCCCAATTTGACTTCGTTCTGTTTGCAGCTTACAAATTGTTTGTTGCTCGGAATCAACGGCTGGTGTTTAGGGTTTGTTGTTTGGAGTTCATACGATGGCCAAAACACGATTAAGTCTTGGTAATCAATGATCCTTTGTGTAAAAAAATTTTTGCATGTTCGGTTTTCGCTTTTGATTTTTTTTCTTTCATCTCAAATTTTGTATTTTGTTCCTTTTTTGCTTTTGTATTTTGTTTGTTTGCTATTTATTTCAAATATTTCAATAATAATTTGAGAACCCCTCTTTTTCCCCTTAACAGCAAATGAGGATGATGATTTCCAATCCCCGAAATCAGGTAAAAAAATTGAAGGGTTTGTTTATGTTACAACTTTGGTTATGTTTATTAAAAAACAAAACGTGAACTATTTGTTGTTTGCACATTTTACAATTTGTTGTTTGCACATTTTATTTTTCATTTGGGTAATCAGTTAACTAAGTTGGATGTTTTGAGTTAGGTGTTTGCAATTTGTTATTAACTGTGGTTTGCACTTTAGACATGAATATTTGTCTTTTGTTATTTAAGTTTAGTGTGTCTATTGTGATGTTTACATTTTATATTTGTGGTACTTGTCATGTTGGTTTTTTGCAATATGTTTTTGTAGTTTGGTGTTTGCAGTCTGTTATGCAGTCTGTTATATAATGTTTGTACATTTAGATATTTTCTCATATTTTGCACGTTGATTTATTTTTTATTCGAAATGGTTGGTTATTATGGCATAAGCAGGTAATGGACTCTTGTGCGTACCTTTTGATGAAACAACAAGATGAAGAGCATGTTGCAAGCGGCGTAGACCCCACACGTATGGGGAATAGTCTGATATTCCCCAGCTTGCTTCTGGTATATATAATCTAATCTTGTTTATAAGTTTTAACACGAAATTGGTAATGTAAGTAATATCTTATGTTTTTTCAGGGAGTTATACGAAAAAATATGAAACCAACTCAAATTGTACAACACTTCATGACGGGAAGGGATGTGACCAATTTCCGTTACTTACTTTTCCCGTTAAACTCAGGTGAAGGTCCCATGAACATAATACCCCACTGGACTCTACTTGTTTATGATAGGATTAACTGCTCGTGTGAGCATTTCAACTCCTCATTGCCTAGAAGATTGGACGGAAAAGAAGATCCATTCTTGGTTGATGCCAAATAAATGAAGAGTTTCATGCAGGTTGCAAATGGGAAGATGAAATTTGGTATTAAGTCAAAGGCCAAATTAGTTTCCATTTTGACATCACCACAACAAAAGCCTGATTCAGTTGATTGCGGGATGTTCGTCCTTTATATCGCACGACAATTTTGTCGCCGACAACCCTTAGACATTAAAGATGCACAAAATGGGGTATGCGCATTACGAAGTGACTTTGTTCATCAATTCTTAAACGATGAACACACTGTGAAGTTAGATTAGCGCATAATGATCAGATTTTGGAAACTACCTTGAACTCTTGTTATTTTGGATATTTAGTTCGGTTGCATTTTGATACAATTATAATTTTGCAGTTGGTAAAACATCCTTGTATTATCCTATAATTTGACGTACTCTACCAATTGTTGCTATTTTGGTACCTGAACTTAGTTGACGTACTTTTCTCGTTGTTTATGTTACTTTTTTATGTTTGCAATTTCAATTTTCGCTAATTATTAAGTAGGACAGTTTAAAAAATAAGACAATTACTAGTTTTACACGTTTGCTCCTTAAAGTATAATATTATGCGCTGTGTTTTACGCATATTGTTTGCTAACTAGTGCAACGAGCGATGTAATGAACCAAACAAAGTCGGCAGTTTCACTGAACGTTGTAAAAGTTTATAGTTTCTTATTTGCTTTTTGGTGTTTGCTGTTTACAACATAAAAGATGGAGGTATGTATTTGTTGAATAACTTCGTGTTTGTTGTCTGTAGTAAATTTACCATTTGCTAAATGGTAAAACATGAACATAAGCTAATCAAAACATAAAACTAAGCTAATCAAAATTTACCATTTGCTAAATTGTTCATTTCATTATAAATGGTAAAACATCAACATAAGCTAACAAAAAATAAACAAAAAAAAAATTCAAAAACAGTAGCTTGAAAATGATAGCACAAGTTCTTAAATGAAACATAAAAAGCATAACCAAAAAGCATCACCCCTAAGAATACATCGGATTTGTACAAGACTTCTTGTTGTGTTTACCGAGTTCTTTACATCTCTCGCATCTTATTTTCCTCTTTATCTTCTCGCCAATAGACGGTATCCTCTTCTTCTTTGGTCTACCACGACGTGTTTTAAATTCAGGAGAGCAAACACAATACATCATACCTGAACACCAATTTTGTGGAGAACGATAAACTGCAAACAATATTGAACGGAAATTAAGTTGTAAAAACGACAATTAATAAATCGAAAATTCAAAACAACAAACATCAATTGACAACCCTTTGCGTATAATTCAATTTCATGTTGATTGCATCCGACACTTCCTTCATCGATACCAATACATCATACATGAACACCAATTTTGTGGAGAACGATAAACTGCAAACAATATTGAACGAAAATTAAGTTGTAAAAACGACAATTAATAAATCAAAAATTCAAAACAACAAACATCAATTGACAACCCTTTGCGTATAATTCAATTTCATGTTGATTGCATCCGACACTTTCTTCATCGATACCAATACATCATACTTGAACACCAATTTTGTGGAGAACGATAAACTGCAAACAATATTGAACGAAAATTAAGTTGTAAAACGACAATTAATAAATCAAAAATTCAAAACAACAAACATCAATTGACAACCCTTTGCGTATAATTCAATTTCATGTTGATTGCATCCGACACTTTCTTCACTGATACCAATACATCATACTTGAACACCAATTTTATGGAGAACGATAAACTGCCAACAATATTGAACGAAAATTAAGTTGTAAAAACAACGATTAATAAATCGAAAATCTAAAACAACAAACATCAATTGACAAACCTTTGCGTATAATTCAATTTCATGTTGATTGCATCCGACACTTTCTTCACCGATACCAATACATCCTACCTGAACACCAATTTTGTGGAGAACGATAAACTGCAAACAATATTGAACGAAAATTGAGTTGTAAAAACGACGATTAATAAATCGAAAATTCAAAACAACAAACATCAATCGACAAACCTTTGCGTATAATTCAATTTCATGTTGATTGCAGGCCAAAAAAAAGGATTCACTAATTATCAACACAGACTCTCGCGTTTAATTGTAATACGATGGTATTGGTTTCTCGAACTCTTCATGATGATCTCATATTTCACTTGAATCGACTAAGATCTGTTTTCCAAGCGTCTTACACGATAATCTGCCTTCAATCGTGATTAGTGGGATTTGATTTCCCAACTTAACGTAAATAACTGAATCCCCTAAAATATGTTTATTCAATAAGGGTACTTATGTCTATATATTCTTTTTATTATTTAATTTATATTATTTTTTTATGTGAAAGGACCTAGGCCTATATTCATCTAGCAACTAGGACTTCTACCTATATAAGTCCAAAATAAGGGGTGTCTAGCAAATTTCCCCTAAATTAATATAGCTTAGTACTGTAGTTTATTAAATATCAATGTCTTTTCATGTGCTATATTTATACTAAGGTGAGGGCTTATTTTGTTCTTACTGTAATGGTTTCTACATATTGAAATTTTCGATGTAATTTAATTTGCATAAAATACATTTATAAGTATATATATGTGTAAAAAAAATATTTTATAATAAATCCTTTTATTTTAGGTTAAGCATTAGATACTAAAGTAGTTTCAAACTTTAAATTAGTTGTCTATAATTTTATCACGTAAATTCCACAAATATAAAAAGAGCTAATTGCAAATACCACGCCTGTGTTATCTCTAATTGCCAAATACCCCCTGTGAAAAAAAAACTCACCAACACCCCCTTGTGTTAACAAAGTCAAGGCATCGACACCCCTGGACACAAATCGTGTCACTCACTCGCGGGTTGTGCGATTTTTAATGGTATTTTTAGGGTGAAATGTCATAAATACCCCTTTTTTAAAATAAAAAATAATCTTGTTGGTTAAATTATGAATAACCTAAATTTATAGGACCAAATTGTAATTTCAAGAATTGCAAAATAAAATAATAATACATAAAGAAAAAAAAGAAGAAGACAGAACATCGTCTTCTTCCCCCGTTCCCCACCCCAAACCCCAACCCTAACAAGAGAAGAAAAGTTCAGCAACACCACCCCATCTTCTACAATTCCCATACCAGACCCGAATCCGTACAACCCGAGGCTAATTAAGCCCCAATTACAGCAATGGTTATCTGTTGGGTATCCGTCCGGAGAAACAATCGGAAATAAAATAGCCACTCTATAACCTTAATTAATATGCAAAATAATTATGGGAATAGGGGTACGACCTACAATCACTACTCATATAAAAAGAAAGCATAACAATTATAAAGACTTTAACAAATCTGAATAATTGCAAAAAGGTAAGAAACAAATGAATAATATAAAACTAAAGTAGTAAAGGGGGAAAAACGAAACTACGGCGAATCACACAGATTCGCGGGAAGATGAAGTTCTGATGACGATTGAGGTTCCCGGCTCAGTCTCAATTCCTATTCGTCCTCGTCCAAGACTCACCAGCCGCAGCCACGGGCCCACCGGAACTAGCCCAACAGCCCAAATCCCTCTCAGATATCGAACCGGAAAACCCGAAAAACCCCAACTTCACAAAGGACCAAGAGTTCGAATAAATCAAACACACACAACATTCAACCCAACACCCAAACACTCACAAAGAGTCGAGACTCACAAAGAGTCGAATCAGTCACGAAGAAAAGATTTTTGGAACAAGGTGTAAAGTAGGTTGAATTTTCTTGGTTTCTTTTCTCTCACGGAGAAGAGGTCTATTTAGTAGCCCCCAAGAACCGATTTCAACGGGAAAACCGAGGAGTCGAGATATGGGTGTCAGAGATTTCCGGCGGAGAAATCGGACCAAAAAAAAGGATGAAAAAAGCAGGGAGCCGAGATCAGTTTTTAGGTGGAGAGAAAAGTTCTCTTTCACGTTTTGACCTCTTGAATGGGTCAACATCAATTCTCCACGTGGGCTTTTTCAAGTGTGGGCTTGCTCCAAGATGGGCTGGTTACATGCTGGTATTGGGCCACAGATGAAGAAAAAACATTTGGGCCAAAAATACCAATATTATCTAAAATCTCCAAGCAATTTCTCTCGACGGCGACGACTTTGACAACGGCCGAACTTGCTAGGTCAAAATTGCGTCTTTTGGTTCTTTTCTCTTCTCTTGCTCTTTCTTATCGCCACTACCGCCGTCAAAATAAGAGATGGGGCGAAGGTTTGAGGCTCGTGTAAAGTAATTTGTTGATGGAAACTAAAGTTTCAATAAATTAAAATTTATTGGTGGGCGGCGGATCTAGAAAAGATGGTGGTGTTGGTGAAGGAGAGGTGAGATGGTAGTGAGCTGCGGCGGAGCCGGCAACCCGGTGGAGATATGGTGGATGAGTGCTGAGAGTTGGGAGGGAGGGTGGGAAGAAGAACATTTTTTTTTTCTTTTTTTCTTTTCTTTTCTTTATTTAATATATAATGTAAAACTAAATAAAAAAATAGAAAACATATTAAAACTTTTAATGTTATTCCTAAAATAGAAAACATATTAAAACTAAATATAGCACATGAAAAGACATTTGATATTTAATAAACTACAGTACTAAGTTATATTAATTTATTGTTTTCATTTTTTTATTACACAATTGACCCTAACTAATTGATGGTATAACTTTTTTTATAAGGGGCATAATAGGAAGCACAAAAATGTTAAGAAACAAAAAACATTCATGTTTTTAAAGATGGTAGAGATAATATATATTTCATTCTCGTTTAAATATATTTTTTATTTTTAGTATTTACAAAATAAAAAACTATATTATATCTATAAAATTATAATATGTTTTATTAATTGCTGAAAAATTCACAAGGGTATTTTTGTCACTTTACCTTCAGTCAAAGCTTAAAAGCACAAAGGGTGCAGTGTGCTTCGGAAATGTTAACACAATGGGGTGTTGGTGAGTTTTTTTTTCGCAAGGGGGTATTTACCAATTCAAGATAACACAGGGGTAGTATTTGCAATAAACTCAATATAAAAATATAATAATGTAAACTTAAACTAATTAGGATTTACTTATACCAGTAATAGTATTTATATATTATGTTATATTAAATGTATCATGATATTTTCATACATTATAAATTATTTCGAAAGCCTAAGTTCATTTTTTTTAATTCTTAAATAAAATGTATTTCATATAATACTCATAATAGAGTTTTTTTTTTTTTTTTGATAAAACATAATAGGGTTTTTCAGTAACATATCATAAACATGTGAGTGGAGGTTATCAAGTTAATTAAGGATTATTTAGAAACAACAAAATAAAATTTAAAAATAAATACTGACTAAGATTAGACGTATAGGAGAAATAGGTTTGGAGAAAAGAGAGAATGGAATTGTTTCTCACGTATATTAATCATATATATAGTTACATGTAGGAAACCCTAATCCTAACTACACAAGGTAACCTATTATACAAGGTAACTAGAATAAATAGGAATAATAATAATATACGTAATATATATATATAATATATATGCTAATACACCCCCGCAGTCGAAACGGGAAATGAGAGGACGTGGAGACTGGAGACAAACTATTGGAACAGTTGAGTAGGGAGTCCTTTCGTGAAGATATCGGCAAACTGGTAGGCGGATGGTACGTGAAGAACTCGAACGTGTCCCAAAGCAACTTTGTCTCGGACAAAGTGGATATCGATCTCCACATGTTTCGTACGAGAGTGTTGAATAGGATTGCTGGATAGGTAGACGGCACTGACGTTGTCACAGTAGACAATAGTGGCTTTCGAAAGTGGGCAGAGCAACTCAGAAAGTAGGTTGCGTAACCAAGTCGATTCGGCGACGGCATTTGCGACAGCTCGATATTCGGCCTCCGCACTCAATCGAGAAGTGGTGATCTGTCGTTTGGAGGACCAAGAGATGAGGTTGTTGCCGAGGAAAACACAATAGCCCGATGTCGAACGACGAGTGTCAGGGCAACCACCCCAATCGGCATCGGAGTAAGCGATAAGGGAGAGGTCCGGATTGGGGGAGAGCTGAAGTTCGTGATCGAGGGTGCCACGAATGTAGCGAAGGATACGCTTGAGAGCAGCCATATGAGGTTCCCTCGGATCATGTATGAATAGACATATTTGTTGCACAACATAGCAGATGTCGGGACGAGTAAACGTGAGGTATTGCAGTGCACCGGCAATGTTGCGATAAAGAGTAGGGTCATCAACGGGGGGTCCAGTGGTCGAAGACAACTTGCTCTTTGTTTCAGCTGACCTAAGACAAGGGTTGCAGGAAGCCATGTGTGTACGCTCTAGTATCTCGTCGGCGTACTTGCGTTGAGAGAGAAATAGCCCATTCGACGAGCGAGTAACTGAGATGCCGAGAAAGTAGTGAAGATCGCCAAGATCCTTCATTGCGAACTCTTGATTTAGGGCAGCTATGATAGAGCGGAGCCAATTTAGGTGTGGAGGCCGTAAGTACAATGTCATCGACATACAGCAGAAGGTAGGCGTATTGTTGGGTGCTAAATACCTAACACGCAAGTGCACGTATCGCAAACAAGTAGTAAAAGTGGACTCGTGAGAGTCGGATGTCGATCCCACATGGGAATACTCAAATTATCTAATCCTAAGTACCAAATTCTAACAATTATGATTTTTATCCAGCCTACGCAAAGTTGTCAAATTTAATCAATTAAACTATTAAACTAATTATGAAAGCAATTAAACACGAAATAATATCAATAAAAACGAATCTTGGATTTTATCTTCCCCTATGCAAGAATTGCTCACTCAAAACCCCTCAATTATGAAATATATGATTCATGATTATTAACCCGAGACACTAATTTACTCATAACCCGCTGTCGCGTGTATTATGAGTCTATTAATCATAAACGGTTCACTATATGTCTATGCAAACCAATTATGAATAAAGCATTAACTAACAAGTCTCGTAAATGGCTACCTAAGGTGATATCTGTATGTCTACGACACCACATGCAATTGACACACTCATCGGGTGAAAACTACTCGAAGGTTCTTATACTTACCGTCTAATTATCAAAATAGCTCCGTCGAGTCAATCCCAATAATCACAGATAAAACACATAAATTGATCAAGTTCATGCACTAACAATCATAACAAGTATAAGAAATAATCATAAAATCATAATTGCATAATCTCAAGAAAACGGGTTCACCCTCCCCACATAGGGTTCCAACAAAATCCTAGATTAAAAACTTAGCTAGTCATGTTATCTACGAATAACATCATAAAAATATAAAAAGAAATAGATTAAGAAAAGATAGATGAAAGAAGAATTGTGATGAAGATTTGTCAATTCTCCGTCTTCGATTCTTCGTTCTCACCCTCTTCTAGCTCCAAGGTTGTGTCCAAAGTCCCCTAATTCGTGCTTGGTTTGAGCTTAAATAGATGTCCCAACTTGGTAGAAAAAATTAGGTTTCCTTATGTGATTAAAAGTCCAAAATTGTCTCCAGCGTGTTTCGGCACGGCCGCGCGAAAATCAGTGCAATTCTCACACGGCCGCGCGAGAATCGCCGAAACCTTCTGCCCCAGTTCTGCAATTGGCACGGCCGTCCCACTTTTAAGTGTAAATCTGGGACGGCCGTCCCGTGCCAAATTCTTCAATTTTTTTATTATTTCACTTTTGGCCCATATTTTCTTCAAAATTGCAGTTTTGACCCCAAACTTTTCCAATTCTTCAATTTGTACCTAAAATACAATAAATCAACTTTTAAACACCATTTATCGTTAAATCACACCAAAAGCTCAAATAAAAAGATACGATAAAGTGTAAAAATATACACTTAACACACCCCCAAACTTGATCTTTTGTTTGTCCTCAAGCAAAAACTAGCAACTTTCACAGCAACACTCTCAACAACTGCCACTCATCACATAGATTAATGGTCAACTTTTAATTTTTTCAGAACTTGCAATTATCATAACAATTCTCAAAAATTTACAAGCTCGTAATTCAAAGATACGTATTCACTCACCATTGCTAAAAACCACAAACCATGCTATCGCTTCAAGTATCCCATATTTGTACATTAAAAATGGAGAAAATTTATACTTACATAATAATATTCAACTCCAAAGACTCACCAAATTTCTTTACTCGGCTAGTATCAAATAATTGAGCTATTGGGATCATTGGGACTTTTTGGCTTTCAAATGTTGGGCTTTTTGGTTCGAGGTAGGAGATATGGGTATAGGTGGCTATGCTTCTTGAATTAAGGTGATTACGCCAAATTTTGAAAGATAGGCGTTTGAAACAATGAATTCACCTCTAAGGACTTTTAATAAACTCGATTTTTAAGAGTTCAAAAGTCTCCACTTTTGCTCTTAAGACAATGGATCGAGCTTTCAAACAAAAAAAAATCAACAACTAGTCCTTTCATCTCCCTTCTAGTTTCTTCTTCTCTTCTTTTTTTTTTATTTTTTTTATTATATTATTATTATTACTTTTTTTTTTTAGAGGAAGAAGAAGGACCTTAGCTTATAAATTTTCCAACCGAACTCCAAAGGCTAATTTTTCAAGAATCTCCATTTATTCTACCTTATACACATTGGACAAAAGAAAGAACACCGTTTCTCCAAGGCTCAATCAAGGTTCGAATGATAAAAATTTAAAGGTAGGCTTCAAAGGCTCAAACGGTTCAAAGATGGCCCAAATCACTTCCCATATTGCTCAACAATTTAATATTTCACTTTGTAAATTCGTAAGGCAAGTTCTAAAACCGAATAGCATATAATATAGCATAAATTAATTCCACGTTTTAAAACACAAAACTTTCAACCAAAGCAAGGCATAATTCGTGATTCCTAACAATGACTCCTTCCTACGACACTTTGAATCAAAAGCTCACCAAAATTCAATCACAATCAAGATAAAGCAAGCAATTTCATCATTAAACATCAACCATCTTTCATCATCATGATTCATCGAAGCATTTATCTCAACACAATTTATTGTTTTTTTCGAAAACAATAAATAAACCAAAACAACTAAACATAAAAAAAAAATCCTAAGGCATGCAAACTAAAAAATTAAGGCACATAAAAGCAAGTAATTATCCACCCCCAAACTTAAAATTTACATTGCCCTCAATGTAATTAGCACGAAGTTCAAGGATAGAAAATACCTGACTAGTCGACATGGCCATCTCCGGGCTGTTGAAAATTTCGCGTTTTATTGTGCTTATATCCATCTGGCACGGACGTGTCAGTTTTTGAACTGTTTTCCGCACGGCCGTGCGAATTACCAAAATTGGGCAGTAGCTGTCTGTTTCTCGCACGGCCGTGCGAGATTATAGTGCGTTTTTCGCGCGGCCGTGCCCCAAGCTGAAATTGGGCAGTAGCTTCCCAGATTTTCCGGACGGCCGTATGATATTTTGCATTGTTTTGGGACGGCCGTATGAGCTCTAGAGCTGCAATTTTTTTGTCCTAAAAATTAAAAATATGCTTAAATTGTTAGCTTGCATGCTTATAAAATAAATAAATAAAATAAAACAAGAAAAAGAAATAATAATAATAAAAAAAACGAAAATCTCGGGTTGCCTCCCGAGAAGCGCTAAGTTTATAGTCTTCAGCCAGACTTTGTTCTTGCTCGTCAATTCCTTAGCTTTTGAACCCATCTCCTTACTTCCTTTTTGAGAAAGTCTTGAATAAATGGGTTGATCCGATTCTTCTTTCGACTGGTTCGCTTAGGAATGCCCTTGAATTTATTCTTCTTGATGTCATGAGGCTTGCCAACATCGTCTTTTATCACGGTGTTTTGAGTAGGTGTTGTAACCAACTCAACCTTTTTCTTTTGTTCTCCGACATGCACATTAGTATCCACCAAAAAAATTAAATCATGTAATTTAATAGGAAAAAGTTTAGAATCACTTACCTCATCAAGAAGATAACATCCATTAGCCGTAATAGGCTTTTCATCCACCCGGTACACCTTGAAGATCATTGTTTCTTCCCCCACACTCATTCTTAGCTCTTTCTTTCCTACATCAATAATTGACCTACCTGTTGCTAAGAATGGGCGTCCTAAGATAAGGGGAATATTTTCATCTTCCTCTATGTCTAGTACTAGAAAATCGGCCGGGAGTATAAACTTATCTACCTTGACCAATACATCCTCCACTATACCTAAAGGGTGAGTAAAAGATCTATCGGCTAGCTGCAAGGTCACGGAAGTGGGCATAATTTCTCATAAATATAATTTCTCATAAATTGATAAAGGCATTAAATTTACGCTCGCCCCTTGATCACACAATGCCCGCCCAAAATACCTAGTACCTATTGTGCATGGAATGGTACAACTGCCCGGATCTCTAAGCTTCGGTGGAATTTTATTTGCAAGGATAGCACTGCTTTGCTCATTGAGGTCTACGATTGCTGCACACTCTGGAAGCCTCATCTTCTTCGATACAAGTTCCTTTATAAACTTAACCCAATTCGGCATATGCTTAAGTGCCTCAACAAAAGGAATATTAACATGCAACTTTTTAAGATAATCCAAAAATAACTGAAATTGCATATCAAGCTTAGAATTTTGAAAACGTTGAGGGAAAGGTACCTTGGGAGTAGGTTCACTTACTGTGATCTTTGTGTTGCTTGGCCCGACCTCGGTCTTTTCTTTGGGCTCCTCTACAATAGGCGGTGGTGCAACAGACTTTTTAGGACCTTCCTCTATTTCCTCCCATTGCGCAAACATACTGCATTGCACTGCTCAATGTTGCTCTTTCGAGGATCTTTCGTATTCGATGGCAGTGCTCCCGACGGCCTCGCGTTTTGCTGGGTTGCAAGTTGACCCATCTGTGTTTCCAAATTTCGAATGGAAGCTTGCGTTGATGTCATAATTTGAGCTAAGATGTTTGCGAGATCTCCACCTTGAGGTGGAGCTTGAGGCGGATTTTGGAATCCGGGAGCTGTCATTTGTCCTTGCTGATTTCCTCCCCATCCAAAGTTGGGGTGATCTTTCCATCCCGGATTATAAGTGTTGGAGTACGGGTTCCTCTGTTTACGGTTGGTGTCATTCACGTAATTTAGAGACTCCGTTTCTTCTAAGCATTGGTCGGTACCGTTGACTGCATGGACTTGCCCAGTCTGCAAAGCTGCTACTTGTTTTGATAGCTTCTCTAATTGGGCAGTGATTGATGTGACCCCGTCTAACTCCAAAATTCCTCCCGTCTTAACGGATCCACTATTTGACCGATCCGATGCCCTTATGTATTTGTTCCTTGCGATCCGCTCCAAAAGTTCGTAAGTTTCGTCATAGGTCAAGCTCATGAACATACCGCCAGCTGCTGAATCGAGCACCGTTCTCGAATTATCTTGCAATCCATCATAAAATATTTGAAGTTGCCGCCACTCTTGAAGTCCGTGATTCGGGCATCTCCGAATTAATTGTTTGAATCGCTCCCACGTCTCGAACAACGCTTCACCGGCTTCTTGTAAGAAGTTTTGTATTTCTCTCCGGATTCTCTCAGTTTTGGTTGGGGAGTTGTACGTATTCATGAAGAGCTGTGCTAGCTGGGACCAAGATGAGATGGAATGTGGTGCACGAGTTTGTAACCATTCTCGGGCTGCTCCTTGCAAAGAGTGCTTGAAAAGGCGGAGTTGCAGTGCTTCAGAAGATACTCCGTTCATCTTGTGCGAATCACACGTTTCGAGAAAATTGACCAAGTGGAGATGCGGATCTTCATGAGCTAATCCGCTGAACAACCCATTGTTTTGGAGCATAGTGAGGAATCCCGCTCGAATTTCGAAATTGTTGGCTTCAATGGGGGGCTGCTGGATGCTCGATTGAAACCCATTGAGTGTTGGAACGGTGTACTCATGCAATGCTCGTTGACGAGGTGGTGGATTAATTAGCTGAAGTTGCTCTTGCTCGTTGACGATATTTCCTGCCGCATTCGGTAGGCGCCCTTGGTCATCTCCCCTACGGTTATTCTCTTCTTCCATTCGCATCAAAAGTACCTAAACAAAAAGAATAAAAATAAAATAAGCAAATAAAAAAATTAAATAAAATAAATAAAACGGCTGAAGTAAGAAAAATTGCTTAAATTTGATATTATAATAAATGGATAATATAGTCGTATTCCCCGGCAACGGCGCCAAAAAACTTGTTGGGTGCTAAATACCTAAGACGCAAGTGCACGTATCGCAAACAAGTAGTAAAAGTGGACTCAAGAGAGTCGGATGTCGATCCCACAGGGAATACTCAAATTATCTAATCCTAAATACCAAATTCTAACAATTATGATTTTTATCCAGCCTACGCAAAGTTGTCAAATTTAATCAATTAAACTATTAAACTAATTATGAAAGCAATTAAACACGAAATAATATCAATAAAACGGATCTAGGATTTTATCTTCCCCCTATGCAAGAATTGCTCACCCAAAACCCCTCAATTATGAAATATATGATTCATGATTATTAACCCGAGACACTAATTTACTCATAACCCGCTCTCGCGTGTATTATGAGTCTATTAATCATAAACGGTTCACTATATGTCTATGCAAACCAATTATGAATAAAGCATTAACTAACGAGTCTCGTAAATGGCTACCTAAGGTGATATATGTATGTCTACGACACCACATGCAATTGACACACTCATCCAGTGAAAACTACTCGAAGGTTCTTATACTTACCGTCTAATTATCAAAATAGCTCTGTCGAGTCAATCCCAATAATCACAGATAAAACACATAAATTGATCAAGTTCATGCACTAACAATCATAACAAGTATAAGAAATAATCATAAAATCATAATTGCATAATCTCAAGAAAACGGGTTCACCCTCCCCACATAGGGTTCCAACAAAATCCTAGATTAAAAACTTATCTACTCATGTTATCTACGAAAAAAATCATAAAAACATAAAAAGAAATAGATTAAGAAAAGATAGATGAAAGAAGAATTGTGAAGAAGATTTGTCAATTCTCCGTCTTCGATTCTTCGTTCTCTCCCTCCTCTCGCTCCAAGGTTGTGTCCAAAGTCCCCTAATTCGTGCTTGGTTTGACTTAAATAGATGTCCCAACTTGGTAGAAAAATTTAGGTTTCCTTGTGTGATTAAAAGTCCAAAATTGTCTCCAGCCTGTTTCGGCACGGCCGCGCGAAAATCAATGCATATCTTACACGGCCGCGCGAGAATCGCCGAAACCTTCTGCCCCAGTTATGCTGTTGGCACGGCCGTCCCACTTTTAAGTTTAAATCTGGGACGGCCGTCCCACTTTTAAGTTTAAATCTGGGACGGCCGTCCCGTGCCAAATTCTTCCGATTTTTGATTATTTCACTTTTGGCCCATATTTTCTCCAAAATTGCAGTTTTGACCCCAAACTTTTCCAATTCTTCAATTTGTACCTAAAATACAATAAATCAACTTTTTAAACACCAATTATCGTTAAATCACACCAAAAGCTCAAATAAAAAGATACGATAAAGTGTAAAAATATACACTTAACACGCATGAACTGTTGCGACAGTCGAGTGAACTGCTTGAGACCGTCGAGTGCTTTGTTGAGACGACACACGTGAGTGGGGCGAGATGGATTGACGAATCCGGGAGGTTGCTCGCAGTAGACAGTTTCAGAGAGATTGCCATGTAAGAAGGCATTTTTCACATCAAGCTGGTGGATTGGCCATGATCCCGAGAGAGCAATACTGAAAACTATTCGAACAGTGGCTGGTTTGACAACTGGGCTAAAAGTCTCGTCAAAATCGATGCCAGCCTGCTGGTGAAAACCACGAACAACCCACCGTGCTTTGTATCGCTCAAGGGAGCCATCAGACTTGAGTTTCTGTTTGTATATCCACTTACCAGAAATAACATTAGTGAACGGGGGGCGGGGCACAACATTCCAAGTATTGTTTTTAATTAAAGCAATACATTCCTCAATCATGGCGTTTCGCCAATTTTGGTCAAGAAGAGCTTAGCGATAGTTGGTGGGAATGGAAGAGGTAGAGGACGCAACGAGAGAGAAAGGGACTTTGGGTTTGTGGATGCCCACTTTAATGCGAGTCACCATAGGGTGAGCAGGGGGAGGTGGGGGAGTTGTGGGAGTAGGAGAAGGAGATGTGAGCTGGCCGTGGTCGAGAGGTGGTGCTGCAGGAGAAACATGTGTTGGCTGTGTTATAGGACTGTTGGACGAACTGTTGGAAGATGGTGGTTCACTGTTGGAACAGTTGGACGAACTGTTGCAACAGTTAGACGAAGTCTGAGGGAGGAGGAACAAGGAGGGTGTGTTTTCATCCAAGGCAGAAGGAGGAAGTGTGTTTTTGGGGGAAGTGGACTCAGCAAAAGGAAAGTTGGTTTCGTCGAAGGTAACATGACGAGAAGTTATGATTCGGCCAGTGGATCTATCAAGGCAACGATAGCCTTTGTGAGAGGAAGGGTGACCGAGATAGACACAAGGAGTAGAACAGGGGGCGAGTTTATGTGGTGTGGTGGCGGTGAGGTTGGGATAACAGACACAGCCGAATACTCGAAGATGAGAGTATGTAGGTTTGATGAGGTAAAGAGCTTCGTGAGGAGTCCGGTTTTGTGTGGTTTTGGTAGGTAAGATATTGAGTAGGTGTGTGGCCATATGAAGGGCTTCGACCCAATAAGTAGGAGGAAGATGAGCTTGAAAGATGAGGGATCGAATCATGGTAGTTATAGTGCGGATCATTCGTTCTGCGTGTCCGTTTTGATGGGAGGTGTGGGGACACGAAAAACGATTTAGGATGTCGTGTATAGTGAAGTAGTTTTGAAAATCCGCATTTTTTAATTCACGACCGTTATCACTTTGTAAGGCTTTTAGGGGATGTTGGAATTGAGTTTTGAGAAGTGTATGAAAATTGACAAAGGTTGTAAAAACATCAGATTTATTTCGAAGAGGAAAAGTCCATAAATAATGGGTAAAATCACCAACTAACACAAGATAATATTTGAAACCCGTAAGACTAGAGACAGGAGAAGTCCATAAATCAGCATGGATAATTTGAAATGGAGCAACAGTAGTAGATTTTTGAGAAAAAAATGGTAGTCGAAAATGTTTGCCTAATTGACAGGCATTACAAAGAGACTCCCTAGGGTCTTTATTATGGGAAAGAAACGTGCTAGAAAATAAACGAGACATGACGTGTTTGCCGGGATGGCCTGGACGCCGATGCCAAAGAGTGCGAGATGAAGGTGTTGCGACAGTGAGGAAAGCAGCGGGAGGTGAGGTGGGGGGAGGGACGCGAAATGAATATAGGTCACCAGAGCTATTGCACCTGAAAATCTCGACTCGATTCCGAAGATCCTTCACAGAAAAACCAAACGGGTCAAATTCAACTGAACATGAGTTATCGCGGGTGAACTTTCGAACAGAGATAAGGTGTTTGACGATATTGGGTGTGACATAGACATTTGTGAGGCGGAAAGGAGTGGTGGGAAGAATTGTGTGGCCTGTGTGGTTTATGGGGAGGGTGGAACCATTACCGACGACGATATGTTTGGGGAAATTACTGCCAGGATTAAAAACAAAATTGAAATAACCTGAGTGTGGTGCCATATGAGAGGTCGCCCCGCTGTCCATGAACCACTGTTACTCGGTAGGCTGCTGAAGTGTCACCGTATTCAAACGGTTTGCGAGATCCACCACGTTGGCACTGTTGCAGGAACTGAAGCAACTGTTGATAAAACTGTTAGAGCTGTGGCATGGTTGTTGCTGCGGATGAACCTGAGTAGGAGTCGAGTGGCCGATGTAGGGTTCAGGTGGTCCAGTAAAGTAGACTTGAGCCGCTGGAGTGGATGAGTGGCCCGATGTATTTGGAGCGGATCCCAGAATTGACGGTTGTCAGTAAGGTGCGCGCCAGAGTTGAGATGCGCCATGGGCACTATGGTAGCCGTAGTACTGCATGGGGTTCCGGTTAGTGCTCCAACCTCCGCGACGGTTGGATCGACCACCCCCACGCTGATAGCGCGAAGAACTACCTCCGCGGGAACTGTTGCAGGAACCGTTGCAACTGTTGGACGGACAGTTCGCGTTGGAGGCGTAGAAAACAGCAGCGGTCTGCTCCGGTTCAGCAATTCTTGTTTCTTCCATCTGAAGAAGAGATCGAGTCTGTAGAAAGGTGGGAAGGGGATTCTGAAAGGAGATGAGGTTGGCGACGGTCCCGTAATTTTTCGGAAGGCCGTGTAGGGTTTGTAGGACGAGTTGTTTATCAGAGATTGGGTTTCCGACATCAGCCAAGTTGTCCGCCGTGGTTTTGATTATTTGGCAATAATCGTGAATGGAGAGAGCGCCTTTCTTGAGGGATTTGAATTTTTCTTCAAGTTGAATGGCTCGATAATCTTTGTTATCGGTGAAGAGAGAATAGATGGTGTTCCATAGATCACTGGCGGTGGAGGTTTTTTAGAGGACCATGCTGGACAGATCGTCGGAGATGGTGCCGTAGATCCAAGATTGGAGGAGATAGTCGGCGCGCTGCCATTCGTCGGCGGAAATCGAATCCGGTCGGGGTTTTCCATGTAGAAGATCGAAGAGGCAGAAACGACCGACGGTAATCGTGAAAAAATGGCTCTACTTTTGATAATTAGGATTTTTTAGATCTAGAGTAACGGGGATAAGAGATTTGATATTAGAGATGGCGTGAGCAAGGTGAAAAGGATTGAGAGGGGCGGTGGAGGGAGAAGAAGCTTCGCCGGCCATGGAGAAGAAGGGGGAGGGGGCGACTATGCAGAAGAAGAGAAGAAGAGGTGGTGACGGCTAGGTTAACCTAGTGTCTGATACCATATAGGAGAAATAGGTTTGGAGAAAAGAGAGAATGGAATTATCTCTCACGTATATTAATCATATATATAGTTACATGTAGGAAACCCTAATCCTAACTACACAAGGTAACCTATTATACAAGGTAACTAGAATAAATAGGAATAATAATAGTATACGTAATATATATATAATATATACGCTAATAAGATGGTTTTTCAATGAAAATTCGAATGAGATTTTAAATTAGACGGTTTTTATTTTTAATTAGCATGCACATATTTTATTTAGTTAAAGCGGAATAAATCTAATCTATGGACTTACGTTTCGAAGAGCAGACCCAAGCTATATTGGGCGCACGAAAGATGACCTCCCACAACTTCTTGTTTCTCGAAAATTGCAGAGCTTAAAACCCCTAGTATACCCCTAATCTTCTATTGTATATCCCGAATTTATTTTTCTATTATTGTGGGATAGTGCCTAGGAAAATATCTAACTCTATAAACTTAGAAAATAATGAAAGAGAAGATAAAATATTTTTGTATATTTTTCTAGCAAAAAATCGGTTACTACTATGTTATGGAACTAGAGTGATTTTTCTCTTCCATCAAGTACTATATATCAACTTTCGTTCTTTTTATCTCTAAAGATTCTAGGAGGAATCCAAGTAGGAAAAGAGTCCAAGGAAAAATTTCTTCTCTTCCTTTCCTTCTTGCTATGGCCGAAAATCATAGGCTAAAATTAGCCAAATAATTTTCCAATTTATGTTTCACCTTATTTACTTTATTTACTTCTATTTTCTCAATTATTTAGAATTTTCCATTAGGCTACTATAGGAACTAAAGGAGAAAATACAATACAAACAACTTAACAATTAATTAAATCCAAATTCTAAAAGGAATTCATTTAATTAAATATTAAATAATTATTTATTTTCCACTACCAAATAATTATCAACTCGCGATTATATTCTCAAAATTACATTTCAAGCTCCCGTTAATCATTATTTAATTTCTCCTCGCATTAAGAAGATCAAATGACCACCAATTAATTTATTCACTGAAAAATAAATTAGCTTGGTATATTATCTTGAGTCCATCCCGCTTAACTTGTTGGTTTATGTCAGTTACGGAATCCACTCGGCCGAGTTTCTGACGTAAATAAAACTCATAAGCTACCCAATGGTCATTATTCAATCCCATATTTCAGAGATGCGAATTCCTATCGATAATCAGTTTCCACCTATTAATTCTTAGTGTCTCTACCCAACACACTGGGGCTCATTTGACTCAATATAGGAATCTCTCCCATTGTGACATCAAAGTAGAGATCACCAATTAAAATTACGTTGATTATTTAGGGATTAAGAGGCTAAGTAATTTCTCGTAAACCTAGAAATAATACAGTTTCATGTTTAATCAGTGATGAAACAAATATTTCATTTTTTCATGTTCAACACATGCCGGGTGTGCTAGCACAATAAGTCAAAACGATAACTACAAAAGTTATCATCGGTTTACCGTGATCAAGACCAATCACTAAAATATTGTGCTACAATCATTTACCAATGGTTAGTCCAATTCTATCTAGATTGTGATCTTATAATCCTTATATTCTAAACGAACTTTCGAAACGATCTTTCCGTGCGCCGTAGCACACCATTTCGAATACTATTAGAATAATAGATTGTACGTTTAATTAATTGACAATTAATCAATATCTAATTAAAGGTACTAGAAACACATGCATTGATTCTCATAAATGACTCACATGAATAAACTTTATTCAAAATTAAATAGTTCATGTAGATAAAAGCAAGGCTTTCAGTCTACTATCCTAACAGCGACCGTTGGGCATTGATCGGAACGAGGAGGCGACGCCAGACGAGAAAGATGGTCGCCGAAATCCATGGAATGCCGATCGAGAGGCGGCGGAGCTTTCGGGCTAGGTGGTGAGAATAAACAAAGGGTCGAAATAGTTGACCCGAGATAAACCCTAAATCTACTATACTTTAGTAGACCAAAAATCTAAAAAAAATCAGACAAAATTCAAACTCAAAACCCAAAGGAATTAGGCTCTAGTACCATGTAGAAAGTTATTGATATTTGATATTATTGTATTGAGTATAAGAATACAAGGGAATATATATACATCTAACTCTAGGTTAAACTAGGATGCTAAACCAACGTGGAACATTAATATATAGGGGTAATGGCAAATAGGCCCATGACAAGGCCACTTGATTAAAAGAGGGACATCCAATTTTTTTGTCTTTCAAATAAATCCAACCCATTCAAACTTATTTGCAAATAAAGAAAATCCTTTCATATATACCAAAATTACCCCCAATTCATTGAAACTCAATTCAACTCCAATTTCATGATTTACACCCCAATTTAGCCCAATTTCATCAATTAACCAATTTTAAAAATAATTTCAATTTTGATCCCAATTTTAACCCTAATTCTTATCAATTCCACTCATTACGCTCTAACTTCCTTAATATTACACATTGACCCCGGATTTAAACAAATATATCACATTAAACCCCAAAACTTTTTTTTTGCAGAAAATAATTTTTTTTCTGAAATATTTTTTTTTTCCGGCCAGATTCCGGCGTTGACCGCAGGAGACCGCCGGTCTCCGGTGTTGACTTTTTTTTTTTATATAATTTTGTTTTTTCTTAAAAAAAATATTTTAATTAATTTTACTGTCTTGGCTGCTAAATTACTGTCTCCGGCAGCTATTTAACTGTCGGAGACAGTAATTTAACTGTTAACTGTTTTTTTTTTTTTTCTTCAATTTTTTTTAATTAATATTACTGTATTCGTTGCTAAATTACTGTCTCCAGTAGTTATTTAACTGTCGGAGACAGTAATTTAACTGTTAATTGACTTTTTTATTCTTAAAAAAAATATTTTTAATTAATATTACTGTATTCGTTGCTAAATTACTGTCTCCGACAGTTATTCAACTGTTGGAGACAGTGATTTAACTGTTAATTGACTTTTTTATTCTTAAAAAAAATATTTTTAATTAATATTACTGTATTTGTTTGCTAAATTACTGTCTCCAACAGTTATTTAACTGTCGGAGACAGGAATTTAACTGTTAATTGGCTTTTTTTCATTTTTTTTCTTAAATTAAAATATTTTAATTAATAGTACTGCCTTAGATGCTAAATTACTGTCTTCAACAATAATTTAACTGTCTTAGACAATAATATTAATAATATTACTGTTCGGAAAAATAATATTCATAATATTACTGTTCGGAAAAAATAATATTCATAATATTACTGTACCAAACAGTAATATTACTGTCTGAGACAGTAATTTAGTAGTTAAAACAGTAATATTAATTAAAATATTTTTATCTAAGAAAAACAATTAAAAAAAAAAAGTCAACGGTTGTTGACCGGCCGGAAAAAAAAAATCAGGAAAAAAAAATCTCAAAAAAAAAAAAAAAAAGAAAAAAGTCAACGCCGGAATCTGGCCGGAAAAAAAAACATTTCAGAAAAAAATTATTTTCTGAAAAAAAAAATTTGGGGGTTAATGTGACATATTTGTTTAAATCCGGGGTCAATGTGTAATATTAAGGAAGTAAGAGCATAATGGGTGGAATTGATAAGAATTATATTATTGAGGGTATTTTAGACTAAAGACATGGGGATGGGCTTAATTGAGAGACTGTTTTTTTTTGTGGACTAAAATGCATTTAAGTCCCATGTGATGGACCTTTTTGCCATTTGCCCTAATATATATACACTATGTATAACAATAAGTGAATAAAATGCTCCAAATATAATTATTGTTGCTATTTAAACTATAATAAGGTGGGCTAAAAATGAATTACATAGGCTAATTAGACTAAAATGATATTAAAATAGGATTAAAAAAAATTGAGTGAAGGTGGGCTTCAGCCCACCCAACACTCAACATAGATCCGCCCCTGCTAGCTAAAAAAAATGGCATTTCCTACTCTCGTGTCTTGCAGTGTTCAACCTTTTTACTATATTATCAGGAAGAATAATTTTCCACTTGTTTCTCTTTTCTCTTCTTATTATCAACATATTCATCAATTTTGCTCTAAGACCATCTCCAATGGAGATGGGGATGTGAGGATGGATGTGGGTTGGGTATGGGTGGGGAGAAGGGAGGGGAGAGTTTGCCTTGAGCTTGCCCCTTCCAACTCACTTGCTAGAAGGGAGAGTGTAATTAACTCTCTTCCTTTTCCTTTTTTTTTTTTTTCCTTCCTTTTTCTTCTCTCTTTTACATGTAAAATTTATTTATTTTTTATTTTCTTTGTATTTTGTATTTATTTTTTATATTATATTGTATCATTATTTTATTTTATTTCATTTATTTAATTACATAATTTAATATCACATAATTTCAATAAAATCAACACTTGTAAATAAAAACTTTTAATATTTTTTTATTTCTTTTCTTTTATTTTTTTATTTCTTTTTAAATTATATCTTTATTCGTAATTTTATTATTATTTTATGTTTCTTTATTTGATTTTATTTTGTTTCTTTATTTAATTTTATTTTATTTTATTTTTTAATATATTTCTTTTATAATCGTAAAAGTTAGAAAAAAACCCAAAAAAACGATTATTTACTTTGTATTATAAATTTGAAATAACTATATAATTTTAATAAAACCAAACACTTAATTCGTAAATCAAAACTTAAGTAAAATTATTACATACTTCCATTGTGTCTTGCCCACACATGAGCTATTAAATCACTTTTTTTTTTCAATTATTGAATTAGTTGAAAACTATCTATTTACTTTTATTTGAATATTGCATTATTATAATTATATTATTATTATTATTATTATTATTATTGTTATTATTATTATTATTATTATTATTATTATTATTATTATTATTATTATTATTATTAATTATTAGTACTAATTATTATTGTTATTCTTGTTATTGTGGTTGTTATTATTATTTTATTATTATTATTATAATGGTGAGAGTGGGGATTGGAAAAAGAGTAATAAAAGACCAAACGATTGGAAACGATGTAGGTAGAGGGAGAGGGAGGGGGAGGGGGGAGGAGAGGGGGATGGGAGGGGAAAACCCCCTCTCCATTGGAGATGCTCTAAGTCATCTAACAAATGAAGAAAGGCTTAGGACTAAGCTCAACTATCGAGTTATTGAAATACTCGGCAATGTTATTAGTCACATGATCATGCTTCAATCTCCTATCATATCCATATCTAGACTATAACTCTGGTGGAATATACAAATGTCAAAATAAGCCCTAACACTAAGTTCTTTAATTTTGTACATGGCAAAGTTAAAGTTTAGTGTATGACCTAACAACTTTCGGATACCATTTTTTAAGGGACGCTAGCAAAAGAACTTCTAAAATTTGAACAAATGTGTGATGCACATTTTCTATTAATCGCATGAGGGACTATCTTTGTTATTGCCTCCACCGGCCCGTACAATAAATTAAACAATTAATTGGATCATCAAAAATAGTACATGAAGGTTTTACAAGAAACAGTGAAAATAAAACTGACCTTTTGCATGTCGGTCATTAAGTATTATTTACTTAATGGACATATTGTGAAAGAAAAAATCTCAACTTTTCTTTGACTAAACCTCTACTATAACAAATGCTACTAGATACAATCCATTATTTGAGTTGAACCCTATTGCTGAAAGGAGCACACCACCATAGGGCCCCTTCAAATGGTATCCATCAAAATTCTCGTAAAGAGAGAGCAACCATTCAGAAATCCACCCTTTGGTGCAGCCGGTCCTAGAAAAAATCTTTTGAATGTTGGACCCCGAGGGGTTGAAGAAGCATTGTTTTCACCATGTGCAACGTCACATTGTAGTATGATGACACTACCTGGATTGCTCTGTTGCACCATCACAACATATTGATTGTGTCTTAATGCATTATTTATAATAAAGTTTCATAAACAGGTGTTGTCGCCTCCCCCTAAAAAGAAATCGTCTTCACATTCTTAGTTAAAAACTGTAAATATTCACTTACTTTAGCAATTTTTAAGGAATCGATCTAAAAAAATCGGTGATGCTGCCCTTGAAACCTCGATTTTTTAAACTTAATTTTTGTTACATTTTTTTCACGAAAAATTTGCCCGCCCTAATGTGAAGGTCTAGATCCGCCCCTGGCGCAGACCATGTACCAAATTTAATGGATCTGTAATTAGTTAACTAAAGTTACATCTATGTTACCAACAAAGCTTTGGTGTGATTACCATGTCATTGTTCATATTGCCTATATATAGTCCGATATACCATAGAACGACCGTGCACGACTCAAGGTGATTGTAACTTTATCCGTTTGAGAAGCAAGTAGGTATATTTCTTTCCTTTTTCTTTGTCTTTTTCCTTTTTGAAGGGAGTGAGTAGGTATTTTCACAGCTTACCCTTATGAAGGCTCTACTCGATGGAAATCTCAACTCTCGAAGTCATTGACAGCTGGAAAGAATTCCTCACTCAATCGGACCAAACCACCTATTGGATGGCTTAAAGTGAATTCAGATTGTTGCGTTAAAGACGGGCTTGCCACTTCATCCTTCATTGTCCACAACTCCGCTGGTTCTATTATCTACGACCACTCTAACGAGTACTTTTGCATGAACGCGCTTGTTGCTGAAGTTTTTGCTCTGAGAGATGCATGTGTCTTTTTCAACGCTGCTAAGCTGAAGAATGTTATTTTTTAAGACGACTCCCTCAACGTCATAATAATATATTCTTTTTCTTATCAAAAAACGAGAGTAGGTATTTTCACTAGGGCACAATACGTTTGACAAAGACTTTATTCCGCCATTGAAGACTTTAATCTGTAGATTCACCATTGACTACTGCTCCATCGAAGCTTTTGCTTTACCGAATTGCACTACCCATCACAAAATATCATTTTGAAGCATTCTTCCAAAATTAAATCGTGATAAAATGGGTCAAGTGAAACCCGAAACTTGTGAAAGTCAGTTTTCAATTTTTCATTTTCCACTAAATTATGTACATTACAACATTAACAAAAACCCTTAAAAATAAGCAGTTAAACATTATACTCAGTTCCAAAAAAAAAAAAAAAAAAAAAAAAAAAAAAAAAGGAACAATGAACTCTAAATACTGTATATCTTCAATGCATAAATTCCTACATCAAGATTAATGTTACAACTGAAAATTATGTTACTTTTTTCGGTTGGGCATAGATTAAAAGATCAACAAGGGCATATCCTAAAACTAATACATAAATACATCTCTAAAAGAAAAGAAAAAAAAAGTCATCTTCCTCTTATTTCGTTTTTAGGGAATCAAGCAAGGTATTTGCAATTACCGGTACCTGAAATAGAAAACAAAGAGGAGATTAAAAGAAATACGATGGGCAGAATCTACGGCAAAACATGATAAGAGTACGTTAACTACAAACCGCCCATCAAATTTTGTCCAAGAATTCTCTACTTCGTAGATATTTTTACATTGAACAACAATAAGTAACAAAACTTCACAGGTTTTCCACAGATTTTCACCAAGGAAACATAGACGCTACGATGAATCCACATAATTGAAAATTAATTAATTATAAAATATTGGTGCATAATCGTTAAACACTAAGAAATTTTAGAGGGAAAAAAAACATTTGAGCTTAGGCATATTTATAAAAGAATCCAGCTAAACATGCAAGCTATAAACATGTAACTAGATTTGATTAAAAAAAAAAAATGTGCCTCTCTGACAAGGGTCTTGTGAAACAACAAAATTTTTCTTTCTAATTAATAAAATTCACCCTAATAAACTTAGATTTATAATGCGGCGTCATTCCAAATAAGGTGGTTAGAATTCAAGAAGCACTGAAATGATGAACGAATTCTATTCACATAACTATTGTTTTGTAATGAGTTCAAATGAATTGTCAAATTAATAACTAGTCATTTATCTCATAATAAAGAAATTAGAGAGAGAGAGACGTACTGGGATCGGTAGAGGTGATTAAGCCGGAACCAGAGAAGTTGCAATTGAAGTCGTGACGGCCCTCGCGCTGATAAAAAGCATTCATTACAAATGAAGCGTGAGACCTAACGGTGTTTGGATCGAAGCAAGCACCGCCAGGCTGGATGGGCCCACAGTCCACTCCTTGGCTGCAAACATAGTCTATATTTTTCTGTAATTCACTATCAGATGCCTCTGCTTTTGGCACACACCACTTTTTCCCGTCTTGTGCTGGTGTTGGTCTTTTAATAGGCTGCACATTTATATATATAGAGTTTAACATCTATAAATTGATACAGTTGGGACGCGCAAAATTCTATTAATTTAGCGAAATATTAAATTATCGAATTAATAATTTAGCATGTTGTCACCGAGTCGGCACCAGAAAAAAGTTATTGTTTAAGTTAGGTTATTAATTTATGGAGGTTCTACTGTAAGTAGAATATATATGATTGTGTGTTACTAATCTATGATGAAACATACTAAATGAATGTCCCTTCTAATTATACCATGCTCAGTTTATTTTCATGCTCATATTAATTACAAAATTAGTGTTATTCATAATTTTATTTTATCTGAACATTTAAAAAAAAACTCAATTTAGGAAGATTTAGTATCATATAAGACACTTAAAATTGGTTATAAGTCTGAATATATATGTCGAACAAGCCCACTAATATTTTGTACACTACAACCTTGTTTGGTTGCTAAGATTAGCCGTGATTGATTAAATAGTTTGATCTAATTAATGATCAACTCATCTAAAAGTTTAAACCTTTTAACGAGGTATATCATTTAATATTTATATTTCAAACAATGAAATCTTAGGCAATGTTTGGAACCATTTCCATTTTGTTTTCATTGTTTCCCCAAAACAAAATGAAATTTATTACACTTTTCAAATAATTTTCTCAAAATAATTTCAAAAGTTTCTCTCTCCTTCAGACACTTCAGACATGATGTGACTGCTACAATAAAATGATGTGACTGCTACAGTAAAAAAATGTCTTCACTAAAAAACAAATAAACATCACTTTATCTTTCATTTTTTTCTTCAAAAATACCTTTTTCTAACACATTTAAACATGATTTGACTTCTACAGTGTATTTTGTCTCCTTCCAAAATACAAACAAACATTACTTTCATTCTCAAATTATTCCCCCAAAACATATTTCCTCAAAATGAAATCAAAATAAGATCCAAAACGCTTCCAAGACAAAAATAAAAATAAAAAACAAATTTAGTTTAAAGAGGGTGAAGTGATTGAAATTGGCCAACCTATTGTGCATGAATTGGATTTTATGGAAAGCACAAGGCAAAGTTTAGAATAATATTAAATAAATGCAGAGGTGGTACACTGGCACATGCCACATGGTATCGGAGTTTGGAAAGATGACACAGAATAAAGCAATCTGCATAACAACTCCAACCACACAATATTCAAACCATCTTTTTTCATCTTTTTTATTACTACTTATATTTCTTTATTCTTTTTCAATGTTATTCTCTCAATTAAAATAATAAAAACTATGCCCACTAGTTCTTAACGGCTACTTTTACATAATTTTTATAAAATATATTTAAAACCTCGAATCAATCTAAATTCATTTGTCAATTTATGTATCTACTTAACCCCGTATGCACATTTCACTTCAGATAGTGAGTTTGCAGCAGGGCTTATTATATTAATCAGTGAACTTTTGCGATTATTAAATTTTTTTATTTTCATTTAGGATAAATTACTAAAAGCCCGTGAACTTAGCTAAATAACGAAAAACACCCTCACATATCCGTTATAACCAAAATTCCCCTCTGACTAACCAAAATGGTACATTCTATTATGCCTTATGTTAAATAGGTGTAAAAGAAAATAACTCCTTGGAATAAAAAAAAAAATCGATGAAAAGTCACACCGTAAGTGATTGGCGTTGGTGTAAGAAGGTAAAAAAACTTAGGGGGTTTTTGGTAATTACAAATAGGTGGAGGTGGTTTTCGTAATTAAATCTAAGTTCTAGGGGGGTTTTCGTAATTTACTTCAATTTATTAGGAAATTGTATGTATTGGAATTATCTCGTATAACTGCACAAATAATATACAAAGATTGTATAATTGTTAACAAAGGAGACCTTTATGCAGAAATTGAAGAGTGACAATAGAAATAAATACCTGTACAGGAGCAGCAGTAGATCCCACGCGCATAATACCAGCGTCATAAGCAGGGGTGAAATCGGGCCGAAAAAGCCCGAAATTCTTTTCGGACAAAGGGCCCGATTTAAGATTCTCATTGAACAGCCCGAATATGTAAGTCTCCAATCTCTTTCTAGGCATCAACGGTGTGCCCCGACCCGAATTGTACTTCCTAACAAGACCACCATTGTACGCCGCCGCATTCTCGACGGAGCATCTCGGCCGCTCGAAGCTCTCCCCGAGAGACGACCACCCAGTTTCACCAATGGCGATTTCTACATCGCCGTACCCTAATTTTTTCATGGAGATGTAGACAGCGTCCATCAGCATGTCGAACATGTTTCCGTAAGTTCTTTTTGTGTATCTGTCAAACAATCCTTTGTTGGATCCGAATACCGAGAAGTTCGCGTGCTCCGGGCTGTACCCGAAATACGGGTACGGGTTCACCATGAATGGGGATTTCGTCTCCCGGTGGAACTGCAGCACCGGGGCGAGCACCCCCTTGTCCCAGCCTGGCCGGAACTTGGCCAGGCTCGGCGGCTCCGACGATTCGAGGATGCCTAATGAATGGGCGGTGGTTACTATGATGTCGGTGATGCCGGAGAGGGAGAGGGCGGTGTGGAGTGACCTCATGGCGGAGACGAGGTTGTCGACGAGGTTCTGTGGGCCCCAGTGGAGGATTTCGTTGCCGACGAGGATGTAGTTGATTTTGGTTTGGGGGTGGAAGGGCTGGATGTTGGCGGCGACCCAGCGGCGGGCGTTGCCGGGGTCGGTGAGGGAGGGGATTTCGCCGTTCGGGACGGTGACGGCGACGAGTATTCCGGTGCCGGAGAAGGCGCGGAGGATGTCGGGGTTTGCATCGAAGATCTTTATTCGGTCGATGGTGGTTTTGTCTTTCAGGAACTGGGCTACCTGAGCTGGGGGTGGGAGGTTGTCCCCCATGGTGCCGTAGTTCACACCGATGGACTCTACGGCGGCGATGGCGGCTAGGAGGAAGAGGGCTGCGGCGGCGTAAGGTGAAACCGCCATGGAAAGTAATTTAGAGAGGATGAAATGAATTTGGGGACAAAAGGTGGCAATAGAGAAATGGGTTAATACTTAAAAGAGAGAGAGACTATTGAGGCCGAGAAAACGCGTATTGGGATTTGGGACTGAAGACGGAGTTGGAAAAATGAAGCACAAGTACATTAGAATTTAGAAGCATGTATTAAATTTAAATGACATCCTTCGAAAATATAGATTCGGTGTGAAAAGTCGACACCAAATCCCTAATTTACGCTTTTTTAGTTTTTATTTTTGAAAAAAAAAACAATTAGGGTGAATTTGACCTAGCCCCAAAAATTCAAGTTTCGTTACAAATAGACTCATTATTAATACTGATGTGGAGGCACAATTTAATCATGCAGACACTTTTTTTATTATTCTTGAAAAATCAAAAGGTAAATTTCCACAAAAACTCTCTCAAGCTTTTGGACTTCAATTTCAGATCCCGACCGAGACGATAACAGATCGGAGGTAATTCTTACATTTTTTGATTGTTTCGTTACGTAGATTACGATTTTTGATTTTTTTTTTTAAACTGAAGCATTTTGTTTTACTCGCGTGATTCTACACGAGTACAGTGGAGTTACTCGTGTAGAACCACGCGAGTAGATGAATGTAATTTTTTTTTTTTTTTTTTATGTTTTTTATTGAAAAAAATAAAAAAAAAATTGAGGTCGTGTGTTATTATGCGAACAGGGGGTTTGTGCTCGTGTGAAACCGCGAGCTCAGTTCATCGAGCTCGCATAAAATCACACGAGCTTAATTTTTTTTTTTTTATGGCTGCTCGTGTGAAAACATGCGAGGAGATCTATTTTACTCGCGTGCCTGCACGTGAGTAAAATTGGTCTACTCGCGTGTTTTCACACGAGCAACTTTTTTTTTTTTTTTTAAAGTAAATCATAATTCAGTTTTTTTGTTAAATTGTAGATGGCCGGAGGTAGAGGGAAAAGTTTAAATGAGTCAAGTTACGGGAAAAAGGTAAAAGTTTAATGAAAGCTTTGGGTCGGTAGTCGAACAATCCGGATGATCCGGACCGTATTGGAGATCGGGGAGTTCTTGCATCCGATCGTAGAAGGAAAGCGACGACAAGAGAATAAGCAAAGAGAGCGAGGAAAGAAGCTACTGCAGTCGGAGTCGGGCCTTAATGATCTTCAAGTCGGTCATGTTCGTACTCAATTGCAGTACGCGTCGGATGATAACAAGGAGATGGTGGCTAATGATGACGGCAATGATGACGAGGAGATGGTGGATAATAATGACGGCAATGATGATCATGATGGCGGGGAGCCGACACGTAAAGGTGGTCGTGGCATAAATTTTACAATTTTGGATGGTCCGCCGTATTTGGAGGGTCCGTGCGAGGGAGGGTTGGAAAATTTGGAGTTTATGCGTTGGTTCAAGTCGCATATAGCGATCTATGTTTGGGATGCACATGTAAGTTTGTTTTTAATACGTGTTTTATATATTTTTATAATTTGTGTTTTTCGCTATCTAATAAATGCAATTAATTAGGAACGTCGTGCTACTGGACGGGTCGAGTCAAGAAATAGAGCACTGGAAACCTACCTCGGCCCGCAGGATGACATGATGATTAACAGGTTGGAGGCAACCGGGCTTTACCATTTACGACACTGTTGTCTCCCCAATATGAATCAACAATTAATGTTAGCGTTCGTTGACAGGTGGCAGCTGGAGACGAACAGCTTCCACATGCCGTGGGGAGAGATGACAATCACGCTCCACGACGTTGCTTTCATCATGGGGGTGCGAGTGGACGGACCGTTAGTGGCAGAAGTTTCCCAAGCATTAGAGTGTTCCCAAAGTCTTGCATCTCTGTTGGGGCTTAGGGTTATGACTACGATTGACATGTTTCAAAATAAGGGAATTAATTGGACAAAGGTGCAAGAGCTCTTGAGCAAGCTATCTGCCACGGACGAGAAGAAGATGCAAGGATATCTGATGTTTCTACTGGGGTCGGTTTTGTTTGTAGACAAAACATCTTCGATGATGAAGCCGTGGTGGATACATTATACGAATGATATCGACGGAGTCGGCCAGTATTCGTGGGCTGCGGCTTGCTTAGCAAACATGTACCGACAATTAGGTATTGCTACCCGCGCTGGGATGAACGAACTTTGTGGGTGCCCGATTCTCTTTCTGGTAATTATATTATTATTTTCTAACTTTTTGTTTATTTATTTATTTTTTGTACAATATTTGGTGTTTTTAATATGAACTGTGGTTTTTTTTTTTTTTTTTTTTTTTTTTTCTTGCAGTGTTGGATATTTGAGTATTTCCCTTGCTTTCGACCAGAGGTTTCCCCGACATATACAGAGTTCGAGCTTCGGTGCAGAAAGTGGGCCTTTGGCGGTAGTTGTAGGCAGAAATTGCAATATTATCGAAAGATGCTCGACGAAATGTCAGAAAGAGATGTAAGTTAGTTTGTAATTTAGATAGAGCATGCGTTCGTAATATGTTTTTTCTAACTTGTGCCAAACTTGTATAGGTTCACTGGACACTATACGGGGCTGATGCACATTACCAGATTCCTCGTAGTATGTATTCCGGTATTATACAGTTCATGGAAATAGTGGAGCCATACATGCCAGACCGTGTTATACGGCAATATGGCAGAATCGAGACAATCCCATTTCACATTATCGAATATGCTGAGCCCCACCACCGCGGTATGTATGCTAAGGACTACAAGGTGACATTTCACGCACCCGGCGGCATGTGGGAGAATGAAAACGCCAACTTCATTAACTTATCGAACTACGAGGAAGCGTGGCCTCCTGAAACAGTTCATCCGAACTATATGAAGTGGTATGTGAAACGTACGCACCAGTATTTGTGCAACCCCACAAGAGCGTCAGCTTCAGTTCAGCCCGTTGTTGCCCCCCCCCCCCCCCCCCCCCACCAGATCAGCCGTTTGCGAACGAGATAGTTCGTCTCCTATTTCCGATAGTGTACGGACAGAATGGGCTTGATGCGGCAGAACAATTTATGTCAATCCAGCCACAATTACTTGATTTGATGATGCCCCATGCTTAGTATCTCCATCTTGTATCCTGGAGGGGGAGGGGTCGTGGGGGACCGAGGACTAGGGGTAGGGAATCAAGGGTTAGACAGTAGGATGGTTATGACAGTTGTTTTTTATTTTGACTATTATTTTCCATTTTCATTGGTTCTGTACTAGGATGATTGTTACTCGTTTTTCTATTTTGATTGTTTGGAACAATTACTTGTTTTTCTGTTTTTATTGTTTTGAACGATTACTCGATTTTCTATTTTGATTGTGTTGGACGATTACTCGATTATCTATTTTTATTGTGTCAAAAAATTACTCTATTTTCTATTTTGTATTTTAAATATGATTAAAAAAAAATTGAACTCGCGTAGTTTTACGCGAATAGAGACCTTGTACTCTTGTAATTCTACGCGAGCAAAAGCTCTCTGTTCGCGTGAAACTACGCGAGTACAATTTTTTTTAATTATTTTTTTAATGCAATTTAATTTATTATTAATTAAAAAAAACTCACTCGCATGATTTCACGCGACCAGGGATGTTTTGCCCGAGTGAAATCACTCGACCAAAACTTCTCTGTTTGCGTGAAATCACGTGAGTAATATTTTTTTTTAATATATTTTTACAACTTATTATTACTATTATTTATAAAAAAAAAAAAATAAATTGTGCTCGCGTGATTTTACACGAGCACCGACTCAGGTCTCGCGTGATTTTACACGACCACTGAAAAGGTTCTCGCGTAAAATAACACGAACAAAAAAAAAATTATTATTCACCTTCTCGTGTGATTTTGCACGAGCACATGCCATGTGCTCGTGCAAAATCACACGAACACAAGAAAAAAATAAAAAAATCAAGTAGTCGTGTGATATTACGCGAGTACATGGCATGTGCTCGCGTAATGTCACACGAGTACTTGAAGATTCGAGAAAAAACGAAAATATTACCTCTGGGTCTGTATTTGTTGGATCCATTTCAGAAATTGTTGAATATCTAATTTTTTTGCAATGAATGTTGAAATTCGATTTTTAAAGGATTATAGGATTTAGAAATAAAAATGTAAAATGGTAAAAACTTAAAGTAAAAAAGTAAAAAGTTATGGTAAAAAAATACCTGTTCGCCAAAATAGCGCATGGGTATATAACCACCCTTATTAATATTTCATTTTAAATAGGCCCACTTACACTTGAGTTCCCAAAATATCCCTGCTAATTTCATTTGAGATAAGCAAAACAAAAACACGTACAATTACATCGTCCCTCCTACACCGGTTTACCCCAGCATTTTCATTCTCTGCTGCAATTTCCTCCGAGTATTTTTGTATCTCGTCACTACAATTTTTTTTCTCGTTTTGCTTCTAGAACCTTCCAGTGGTCGCCACGATCAGTGGAAGTGCATTCGTCACCACTTCGCTTCATCTCCACTGCGATTAGAGTTTTTATTCGAGTTTCTGTCACTAGGGATCTATATTTTAAGGCTCCTATTATATGTCCATACAACACATACACTATAGATATTTGAACCTCCGACCTCTCACCAAACACCAATATACTAGAAGAGGCTCTTGATAACACTAGACTAAACCCTAATTAGTTAAAATTGTTCTGAGTGACTATTATTGAAAAAAAATTAAAAAAAAAAATCTATAAGTTTGATATTAAGGGCTCTCCAATAGAGTAAGTAAAACGGGTCTCTAAATTTCGTTTTAGAAACTCAGTTAAAGACTCAGGTCTCTAAAAAAAATGTCATCTTCAGTAAGTAGTTCTATAAAATCAATTTTATGTATTAATTTATAAAGTATATTTAGTTATAACCAGATTATAGTTTAATTTTGTACCTAATTTCCGATGGTTATTTTTTATTTGCATTATCTCTATTTTTTAATATATATCTTATTTGGGAAAAAAAAAAGTTTTTTTAGTTTTTGTATTTTCAATAACAAAAATAAATATTTCCACCATAAAATGAAAGTTTTAATTTTCTAAACATTTTTTATTAATTTATCGTCGGACCACTTTAAGTTAGAGCATATGCAATCCCAAATTTAGGAAAATAGTTAGAAACTTTTAAGAAAATATTTAAAAACATAGTCTACATTTTAGATACAGTTTAAGACCTCCATTAGTTTTGAGTTTAAAATTTCTAAAATATGGTGACTCATCTGTTGTAGGGACTCATCAAAGACGCGCTAAGTTTTTAAATTTATCATTAATTTGAGACGCCTCTAAAACTTATAGATCTTATCTACATTTGATAATTTGCCAACTCTTGGAAGAAATAAATTAATGAAAAAGTTTAAGAAAGACTACTACGTTACAGCTGTCCGATACGATTCTTGAAGATGATGAATGTACTGAATGTAGGCCAAATGAGTCAAAGTGTCAGGTGGCACGCATTAAAATATTTAGACAACAAAAAGGTAAAGATATGGTCGGTGTCCGGGAGTTGTGATGCGGTGGCATTTAGATTGCGCTCGTCTCATTTTTCACTTTATGTTATTTTAAAAGGTAAATTACAACCAACCTCTGAGGTGCTTTGTACAACTTACACTTGGTGAAATATACCATATGATTTTAAACTATAGATTTATATATAATAAAACACACACTCATGTGTATGTGTACTTAGTGGGTAGTTATTTATATAGATCTACGGTTTAAAATTACATAGTGAATTTTACCCGGTGTAGGATCTCAAAAGCCCCCTGAGGTACGGTCAAATTACGAAAATTTCCATTATGTTTGGGGAATTACAACCACCCCTCAACTATAAATCTTCTTACACGTCCACCATAGCGGTTGCAAATCTAATGGAATCTTTGAGATTATATGAAATATTATCACTTTTGTACCCATTTTATCCCATTCGAACTCCACATTTTGAAGCAATATGATCATAATATGTGTTTTTTGGCTTGTATATATCAAATTGTGGTGCATCAGAAACTCTATTTTTATAAAAAAACGAGTACAAACTAGAGCACATTTTACGAAATCTAGATGATTATGTTGAATTTAACACCATAAGGATGGAGGTGTAAGAAAAAAAACATAATTAAGGGGGATAGATCTAATTATCCAAACAAGAGGGGTTTTTTAGTAAATTGACCATACCTCAGGGTGGTGGTAATTTACCTTATTTCAAATTTTGTTTGGTTTTCAATTAGGGTTTCTTTCTATCTGTGTTCAAATTTTTAAAAGATTTTCTTTAAACAAATACAAAATTATCTCTTATTCAATTTTTTTATCTAAAATTCTATTCGTGTTATTGCACATAGATTAAGAAAACAAATAGAATGCATGGACTACGTAAAAAAATAATTAATTACTAAAATATCGTTGGATCCAATTGCTTCTTAACATATTGTCTTTCAATTAAAATAAAGAATGATAAAGAAGGGTGAACTCCAAAACGTACTGTAGACGCATAAAATTAATTAATTGGTAAATTAAATTAGCCAATTAATTTGTGTCTAAATTAAATTATAATTTATCTTGTAAAATAATTTATGGAGATAATTATCAATTAATTATTGACCAATAGAATTATTTCTTATCTTCCAAGTTATAAGAGATAAATATTAATTTAAAGAGAGCCAATCAAATCGCGCCACGTCATCAAGCAGACTTTAAGTAGGACTCTTATTCTACCACTATAAATAGGGACCCTCCCTACACAATTCAAAACACAACTCAAGAAGGAGAAAATCCGTAGAGAAAATTCTCTCTACAATATTCAAGTCGTTCTTCAACAAATTCAAGGCGTTCTTCAACAAATTCAAGGCGTTCTTCAACAAATTCAAGGCGTTCTTCATCAAATCGAGGGCGTTCTTCATCAAATCGAGGGCGTTCTTCAACAAATCAAGATCGAAGGAAGATTGAAGGGCCAAATCCATCAAGAACTCCACGATCTTCAAGTCAAAACCCGTCAAAGTTTAGCGTTTGATCCGAGATTCAAGTCGCAAGACCCTTGGAAGACGTTATTCAAATCCAAATCAAATCCGGAGAAGATCAAGTCAACGACCCGACTCCGAAATTCAAAGTCAAACAAAAATTGTTCTTGATAGAAGAATCAGAGGATTAAATTAGAGTTTGTAATCCGCATATATTTTATTTTAATTCAATAAAATTATTTTTGTGCACATTTTTCTTGTTGGTCTAAATTCGCAGATAAGGATTTTGTTGCTACAAATTTTGGCACGCCCGGTGGGACATCTCTACCTCTCATCTCTTCTCTCTCTCGAAGATCATCAAAGTGTTGTTGGCTAAGAAGCTGCAAGCATCCTCAAAGACTAGCTCGACGCCCCAAACCGTTTGAAAAGGCTTACCACCTCTTGTCAACACAAGCGCAGACGTGGAAGGCTCAAAACAAGAGATTGCACAGCCCACGCCTCATTCAACAACAAGCTACTCAGAGATGACATATGTCATGACAACAAACGCCACAACCATGGAAGAGCAAATTGCAAGTTTGGCCAAGGCTATTGAGGGACTCACAAAGCATGTTCAACAACGAGATTCTCAAATTGCCAGGTTGATCAAGAAGATGGACAAAGCCGATCCTAGTCAAGTTGTGGATCAGATAGAGGCTCAAGACGAAGCTGCGACACCCACAAAGCAACAGCCAGTTGAAAACGAGAAGGCTTCAGCTCAAGATTTTCAAGTTTCTCCAGAAGGGATGATTCATGTAGATCAAGTGATGACGCTGATCCGTGGAACTATCAAAGACAAGTTGGAAGGAAGCTCGAAGTCGCCATCAACCTATGTCAAGCCATACACGCAAAGGATTGATGATCTAAAGATGCAAATGGGCTATGTACCTCCAAAGTTTCAGCAATTTGACGGCAAAGGCAACCCCAAGCAACATGTGGCACACTTCATTGAGACTTGCAATGACGCCGGAACGTACGGAGATCACCTCGTCAAGCAGTTCGTCCGATCTCTCAAAGACAATGCGTTTGATTGGTACATTGATTTGGGGGCAAACTCCATTGATAGTTGGAAGCACTTAGAGGAAGAATTTCTCAACCGCTTTTACAGCACTCGAAGAACAGTCAGCATGATTGAGCTCACCAATTCATGTCAATGGAAAAAGGAACCTGTCATCGACTACATCAACCGTTGGAGAAATTTGAGTCTTAATTGCAAGGATCGACTGTCTGAGACATCAGCTATTGAACTGTGCATCCAAGGAATGCAATGGGGACTCCGATATATCCTTTAAGTAATTCAAACTAAAAGTTTTGAAGAGTTGGCCACTCGAGCACATGATATGGAGTTGAGCATACTAGCAAATCAAATTGAAGAATCACCATTCCAAAAGCCGTACCAGCTCAATGAAGAACATGTCGAAGAAGAACAAGAAGATCATGAGGATGGGGGCAAGTCTTTTGAAGAAGCAACACCCCATGCAATATGACAAGTCAAATCAAACGAAGTACTCATTGACACGAGTTTAAAAGGTCTATATGTCCAAATCAAACAAAGTACTCATTGACACGAGTTTAAAAGGTCTACATGTCCAAATCAAATGAAGCACTCCTTGACACGAGTTTAAAAGGTCTACACGTCCAAATGAAGCACTCCTTGACACGAGTTTAAAAGGTCTACATGTCCAGATCAAGTTAAATACTCCTTGATACGAGTTTAAAAGGTCTACATGTCCAAATCAAATGAAGCACTCTTTGACATGAGTTTAAAAGGTCTACATGTCCAAATGAAACACTCTCTGACACGAGTTTAAAAGGTCTACAAGTCCAAATCAAGTGAAATACTCCTTGACACGAGTTTAAAAGGTCTACAAGTTCAAATCAAGTGAAATACTCCTTGGCATGAGTTTAAAAGGTCTACATGTCTAAGTCAAACGAAGTACTCCTTGACACGAGTTTAAAATGTCTACAAGTTCAAATCAAATCAAGGCTCCTTGATACGAGCATAAATTATCTATATGTCCAAGTCAAGTCAAGGCTCCTTGATACGAGCATAAACTACCTACATATCCAAATTAAGTCAAGACTCCTTGATAAGAGCATAAACTATCTACATATCCAAATCAAGTCAAGGCTCCTTAATACGAGCATAAATTATCTACATATCCAAATCAAGTCAAGGCTCCTTGATATGAGCATAAACTATCTATATATCCAATTCAAGTCAAGGCTCCTTGATACGAGCATAAACTATCTACATATCCAAATCAAGTCATGGCTCCTTGATAAGAGCATAAACTATCTACATATCTAAATCAAGCCATGGCTCCTTGATATGAGCATAAATTATGTACATATCCAAATCAAGTCAAGGCTCCTTGATACGAGCGTAAACTATCTGCAAATTCAAGTCAAATGCTTCTTCAGCATGAGTTTAAACTACATATATTTCTCCTTGTCCACATGAGTATAAACTGTGCACGACATCCCTCAAAAGGATATATTTTGAACTACTTGATCCATTTATAGGGTACGTAGGCAACTTAGAATTTCTCTAAGTTCAGTCATGATTTCAAAGATGTATGTGCTTTGCTAGATCGAGCTGCAATTGAAGTTGAGCAATTACCGAGACTCATTCACTCCAAGATGCATTGTCCGTGAACAAGTCTCGAGGGGGCATTTGTAGACGCATAAAATTAATTAATTGGTTAATTAAATTAGCCAATTAATTTGTGTCTAAATTAAATTATAATTTATCTTGTAAAATAATTTATGGAGATAATTATCAATTAATTATTGACCAATAGGATTATTTCTTATCTTCCAAGTTATAAGAGATAAATATCAATTTAAAGAGAGCCAATCAAATCGCGCCACGTCATCAAGCAGACTTTAAGTAGGACTCTTATTCTACCACTATAAATAGGGACCCTCCCTACACAATTCAAAACACAACTCAAGAAGGAGAAAAACCGTAGAGAAAATTCTCTCTACAATATTCAAGTCGTTCTTCAACAAATTCAAGGCGTTCTTCAACAAATTCAAGGCGTTCTTCAACAAATTCAAGGCGTTCTTCATCAAATCGAGGGCGTTCTTCATCAAATCGAGGGCGTTCTTCAACAAATCAAGATTGAAGGAAGATTGAAGGGCCAAATCCATCAAGAACTCCACGATCTTCAAGTCAAAACCCGTCAAAGTTTAGCGTTTGATCCGAGATTCAAGACGCAAGACCCTTGGAAGACGTTATTCAAATCCAAATCAAATCCGGAGAAGATCAAGTCAACGACCAGACTCCGAAATTCAAAGTCAAACAAAAATTGTTCTTGATAGAAGAATCAGAGGATTAAATTAGAGTTTGTAACCCGCATATATTTTATTTTAATTCAATAAAATTATTTTTGTGCACATTTTTCTTGTTGGTCTAAATTCGCAGATAAGAATTTGTTGCTACACGTACGACTAATGTATCATTCATTTGGATTCTAAAGTTATAAATAATTTGGGAGAAAAAAATATTGTAAAATGAACATAAATTTTGGGGAAAAATCATTACAAAAGAGACAAAATATTTGGGGACAGATGGATCGCCTTTTTTTTTTTTCAAGATCTTTCCATACAATTTGACTATTATCGTGTTTTTTGACTTCTCTCAAAATAAACTAATATTATTTTCATTCTCGAATTCATTTTCTAAAAATAATTTACCAAGAAAAATAGAAATTAGCCCAAAAAAGCCTCTTCAACGTTACCTTAATATTATTTTGTTTTTCTAATACAAAATTACTTTCATTTCTATAACTTTTAATATATATATATATATATATATATATATATATATATATATATATATATATATATATATATATATATATATATATACATATATATATATATATATATATATATATAGATATATATATATATCTATCTATAGATATATATATATATATATATGTATATATATATAGATCCAGATACCTATCTAATATATATATAAATACATATATATATATATATATATAGGGATATAGATGGAT
>NW_012193445.1:1603412-1653467 GCF_000504015.1 Erythranthe guttata
AGGTACACACGCACGGTATAATATTGACAATTACCAAATACTTATGGATTATTTTTTGGAACAAAATTAGACATATTTTTTTTCAAAAAAAATGAAGTCAAAATAAGATTTTGAAATTTCAATATACAAATGAGCATATAAAAAATGGAGAACGAGAGTACATGCAAAAGTAGAGATACAATCAATGACCTAAGTGCAGTGTATTGTTGAATTTTTTTTTTCTTTTTATGGAGAAATTAAATATAATTAGGCAAAATTAAAAGAGTCAACAATGGGAAAACCCCCATCACAAAAACAAGAAAGAGGCAGAAAATTAACATCTAAACTACCAACAAAACACCGCTTAAAGCACCATTTAGCAAAGGCGTTAGCTGCAAAATTTGCGGTCCTCGGGCAGAATTTAAATCTCCAACGGGGCCACATTCCCAAAGGCTTCTGATTTCTTCGATAATGATAGAGGCAGACCAGTGCATTGAAGCAAAAGGGGGTCATGGATAAATTTTATAGCATTAAGGCAGTCCATCTCCAAAATGATGTTAGTCAAACGAGCTTTAAAGATGAAGATGCATGCATCTCTGATCGCAAGGGATTCAGCTACAAGAGCATCATGGCAATAGTAGACGTTGGCTTGAGCATGAATGATGGAACCATTTGAATTGCGGATGATAAAAGATGAGTATGATATTCCATTCACAAATGAGCAATCTGATTTCACTTTAAGCCAGTCGAAAGGTGGTTTGAACCATGTCTGGAAGGAGGAGGAACCAGCTTTGAGGGAGGAAGAGAGTTGGCTGTTTCAGTGAGCAGATGCCAGTGAGAAAATCCTTCTAAGAGTATCCTGCACAGAAGAAGGGGAAGAGCCATGAATGATAAGATTTCGATTAAACCAAATATTCTCAAAAAACACTGCCATGAAGACTGTGAATTCTTCCATTCGGGTTTCATTAGCAACTAAACCACCATTTTTCTTAAGGATAAGACTGATCCATGATTTCAAAGACTCACTATGATAAGGAACAGTGCAGAGGTTTCACTTAGAATTAAGCCTTAATTGAGAAATAAAGGGACAAGACAAGAATAAGTGGTGAGGACTCCATATGCAGCCCACAGAGAGGGCAAAGGCAACAAGTGATAGGGAAAAGAAAGGAGAGTTTAATCTTGGTGGGCAAGATGTCACGAATCAGCTTGCAAATGAGAAGTTTATGTCTGTTATGGATTTTATAGGACCAGAGATTCTTCCAGAAAAAGTTGAAGCAAGAAAGCATTATTAAAACGGGAAGAATTCAAAGTTTGGAGAGCACTCCTAGATGAGAATTTCCCTGACTTGGAGGGAGTCCAAAAAAGATTTTTAGGTTTGAAGACAGGAATGATGATGATTTTCCTAATCTCGTCGACCACAGAGGGTGGAAACAGCTCAATCAAGAGACTTATGTTCCATGTAAAGGAGTTATCCAACACAAGACTTTTAACCAGGTTGTAGTTGGGGGAAATATGGGGGAGAGGAGAAGGTTTGAATTTGGGCAGGGAAGGGATCCATGAATCGTGCTAAATAAGAACATCAGAATTGACGGAGATAGAATCACATGCCCCTTTAAGGATGATAAATTTAGAACGGGAGATACTTCTCCAAATCCAAGAAGCTTGTGAAGGAGTAGTGGAGTGGTTGAGGAAGTTTTGATGCCCTAAATATTTTGCTTGAAGAATTTTGGACCAGAAGTTGTCATTGGGGGAGGTAAGAGAAGTGTTGATATCATCCATACGTTTGAACCACAAACCTCCCACAGATTTTGGGAGGCAAATAGCATCCCAGGATTTCGGCATGAAGAGTTACCATTACTATTTTGACCCCACCAAAACTTCCTAAAAACAGCATCAAATTTAGAAGTTAGGGATTTAGGAAGATAGAAGACAGACATATGATATGAAAGAAGAGCATTTGACACAGCAGTAACAAGGATAGATCTACCGGCCTGAGACAGAGTATTAACTTTCCAGCCACTAAGTTTAGAGGAGATTTTTTGGGAGAGGTCATTGAAAGCTTCTTTTTTGGATTTAGGAATGCAGAAAGGGAGTCCTAAATGCTTCTTCTTATGATTACACTCTTTGAAACTGAGAAGATTCAAGATATCAATTTTGTCTTGAGGGGGAGTGTTGCTACTGAAATGAATGGATGATTTAGAGGAATTTGGGAGCTGACTAGAACAATCCGCAAATTTATCCAAAAAGTGTTTCGTGGCAGCAACATCTTGAAAGGAAGCCCTACAAAAAATGATAAGATCATCAGCAAACAAAAGATGAGAACAAGAAGGGGCAGTTCTAGAGATCTTTATACCCTTGAAATGCCCTAGAGATTCCTCATGGATAAGGAATCGAGAGAGAATTTCTGTATAAATGACAAAAAGAAAAGGAGAAAGAGGGTCTCCCTGTCTAATTCCATGAGTTGGTGTAAGGTTGCCAGAAGGAGCTCCATTGATAAGAAATGAGAAAGAAGATGTAGAAATACACTGCATAATCGAGTTAATGAATCTTCTGCAAAAACCAAGGTTAGTTAAGATACATTCAATGAGTTTCCATTCGACCTTGTCAAATGCCTTTGCAAGATCCACCTTGATAACCATAAAGCATTATTTTTCCCTTTTTTTGTGTGAAGATAATGCATGATTTCATGAGACACAATGTTATTATCATGGATATTTCTTCCAGAGACAAAAGCCATTTGAAAAGAGGATATAATATCAGACATGAAAGGTTTGAGTCTATTTACAAGAGTTTTTGAAATCACTTTATAAGAAACATTGGAAAGACTAATAGGCCTAAAATGATCAACTTTTGAAGAATGTTTTATTTTAGGAATCAAAGCAACAAAAGTGTGATTAAGAGCTTTTAAGAGAAAGCCAAATTGAAAGAAATGTTGAACATCAGCAATAAGATCTTTATGGGTGGTTTTTCAGAATGATTTATAAAAAAAAAGGTGGCATGCCATCTGAACCTGGACTTTTTGATGAAGCAAAAGGGAAAAGGGTCTGCTTGATTTCTTTAAATGAGGGAATGAGACTGAGCTCCATATTATCGGAATCAGAAATCAAGGGAGGAAGTGGTTATCCAGATTCGAGGGAAACGGGGGATTAAGAGGGTGGTAGTCACTTCTAAAGTCAGAGCTGTAAAATTCAGAGAAACAATTACCAATATGATCATTAGAAGAGACAATATTATTCCTAGAATCTTTGATGGGTAGGATTCTATTGGCTCTGGAATGAATCAGGGTGGTAATGTGGAAAATTTTGGTATTAGCATCTCCCTCTTTTAACCATTTTTCCTTGAACTTTTGTTTCCAGAAAGTTTCGGTTCTAGTAAGCCAACGGTCAAGATCAGATTGGAGGCTCTTTTCAGTAGCAATGTTCTCAGTGGTTTGGTCTAAAGCCTAAATCTCATTGATTTTAAAAGTGAGGTCTTTAGAGGCTGCATGGCAGTTGCCAAAAGAGTTGAGGTTCTAATCTTTCAAGGATTTTCTCACATTTTTGAGTTTTGAGTGAATTTGGAATGGAGGGGAACCAATGACAGCAGTATTCCATGCAGAGTGCACAATATCAAAACATGAAGGGTCATCAAGCCACATGGCCTCAAACCGAAAAGGTTTAGGGACCGAGTGTGATGCATTTGAAGTATGGAGAAGGATAGGGGCATGATCAGATGCAATGGCAGGTAAATGGGAGACAAAAGAGTGAGATGCAATGGCATGATCAGATGCAATGGCACACCAAGAGAAATTTGCCACACAACGGTCAAGTCTTTCTTGAACATTTATAAGACTGGGCCTTTTGTTGTTCCATGTAAATGGATAGCCAGTGAAACCAAGGTCAATGAGAGCAAGATCATCAAGATCATTGGAGAGAGTATGAGTAGAGGAAGAGGCAAAGGAAGAGCCTCCTTTCTTTTCATTTTGGGAGAGAATATCATTAAAATCTCCCATCAGCAGCCATTGACCAGGGAAAGCAGAAGAAATAGTAGCAAGGTGATTCTAGATGAGAGATTTTCCTATAGGATTGCAAGGGCAATAAATCCCAGAAAATTGCCAGGAGGTAGAGGGGGAATCAAGAGAGAGAATGATATTAATGCAGAGATTGTTTTGGGCAGTAATGGAGACCACAAGGTTGGAAGACCATGCAAGGCAAAGTCCACCAGAGAGACCAACAGGAGGGACAAAGACAAAGTGAGGTAAAGAATGAGAAATACGAGCTTTAGTGGTATTAGAGAATGAAGAATTTTTAATCTCGGAAAGAAAGAGAAGGTCAGGCTTATAAGAGATGAGAAGAAGCCTGAGAGCACGAATTGCCTTAGGTTGAGCCAACCCTTGGCAATTCCAAGATAGGATTTTCATGGGAACTAGTTCCCTGACCCCATTGGGTCAGTAGAGTTTGGGAAGGAGAGAAGGTCCGAGAAAGATTGATCATCCAACATTTCAGAGATAGTAACAAAGCTCTTGTTATCTTTGTGGATGATAGGGGCACCTGAAGATGATCTCCTAAAGTGGAGAATTTTCCTTTCACCAAGTCTTGATTGTGCTGATAATACGGACATTTCTAACGAAGCATGTATAGGTTTAGAGCAGGAAAGGTTATGAACTGGTTGAAATATGAGGAGATTTCCAGGGATAGAAAGAGATGGGGGAAATTAAGTTCTTCCAAAGAGAGAAGAGGGGCAGGGATTTTAGAGGTATGTTGGGTCAATTGGTTTTCTAGGTGAAGGTGAGAGAAACATTTTCCAGAGGTAATTCGGGAATTTAGTTCATCGGGACTAATTTGGGACTTTCCTGATTGAGTTCTCAATTGGCTTGGGTCAGTTTTTTTCTTTTTTGTAGATGGGCTGGGGGAGAATCCGATTTTCTTTTTTGGGGTGAGTATAGAGGCCCATTTGTTTGATTTGAATTTCTTCCCAGAAAAGCCCATGGGTTCTTATGAATATGTTTAGGGTAAAATCCCAATTCCCCAAGTGAAGACACGTTGGGTGGTCTAACTGAGGCCTTTTTTTAATTATAGGAAGCATAGGGTAGTTTATATCCTCATAAATGTCCACTCTCATTAATGTTGGGTTAGGATTTGCATGAAAAGGGATGGTTTTTGGGGATGTGACCGTAATAACTTTTTTCAGAGCATCAGTTTTGGCTATTGGCGACACAGAGATTGAGAGGGTAGGAAGGTCTTTTGGGTTGGACGGGTAGCTAGCGTTTCCTCCGCCTAAGAATATTTCCGGCGAAGGAAGGTTTTCTAATGGAGGATTAAAAAAATAAGGCTTGTAAATGTGGGAATATTCTTCTTTAAGCCAGGGACCAAACATGCATTGAGATTTGTCCTTATTATCAGCCAACAAGGATGAAGAACAATTAACCATCTTATGCCCTAATAATCCACAAAAATAACAGAACTCTGCCAATCTATCATACCTTATATATGTCCGAAGATCAGCTCCTCCTGGCCTTGGAATGACAACAGAGTCAAGCAGGGGTTTGGTGATATCCAGAAGGATGTTGATACGTAAGGCCTTCTTCCATTTGTGGCTAGTGGTAATGGTGTCGGTTTTGATAAACTCTCCAATGGTGTTGCCAATAAGTTTTGCAGTGTTGATGTTCATGAGGCAGACGAGGAGGTTTGAGCGTGAATCCAAAAAGGAGTTTTACAGAAATCAAGGTCAGTAAGGGCTTTATTCGGTTGCCAAATCACAAGGATGACCTGAGCATCACGAAAGGTCCATGACAGATTTTGGATTTTGGATAAATCAGAGCGGCATTCGAAGATAAATGCCACGAAATTCTGCTGAAGCGAGTTTGTGAGTGTTCTGTATTGGGGGTTCCATGCTTTCAGCATAGTCGCTTTGAAAGCATTTAAGTTGATGTTTTTTTTGGGTAAGGATTTTGGCAACCAATGTGTATTCTTCTTTGAAAGGTGTATTTAATGTGTCGGGATTTCCAGAGGTTTCGGTAGCATCGGGGCATTGAAGGTTAACTATGTGGGAAATGAGATTATTTATTGCAGATGATTGATCCATTGGAAAGATGGGGGGATAGAGAAGAAAAAAAGAAGGAAAAGAGAGATGAATACCAATATTCAGGATATGAACAAAGTCCAAAAATAGAGCTTTCCAGAGAGAGAGCAAAGATCTCTAATTGATATGCTTAGAAGAAGGTGCAGAGGAGTTTTTTAAATTAAGTGTACTATTGAATTAGGGGATAGAGTTTAAGAATTCAGATTTTATATTCGAAGTTAAGAAACATAAATGAGATTTCAGAATTAATTCATGGTCTTTAAATATATTATTTTAAAGTCTTATATTATTTTATTTGATCCGGGCTATTTTGCCCAAGCCCAATAGGCTTACCAATCAGCATATTTACCTCTCCAACCCTAGCTCACTAAACACATATTTTGGGCCCAACAAGATCGGCCCATTTCCACTCTCCTCTATCTAGGGTTAGTATTAATAAGAAGATAAGGAAGGAGAAGAAAAGGAGGGATCATTACAAAGGAACCACACAGGGAAATAGGACCATTTTTTTTTCTTTATAATATTTCGTTTTTTTTTTGTTTGAAAATTGGGGTGTTTTTCGGATGAATTTCATTAATGCAATAAAGTGTCATTTGAAATGACGCTCTATAAGGACCGTTGGATTGAGCTTGGATCAACGGCCAGCTCTCCAATTTTGTCCTCTTAATCGGACGGTCACGGATTGATCAGAGGATCGGACGGCCCTTAAAAGGCGTCGTTTTGAACGACGCGCTTTGACCTGTCAGATGGGTTGAACGCGTCAATTCAAATCGCGCGTTTTAAGGACCGTTCGATCCTTCTCGATCATATATATATATATATATATATATATATATATATATATATATATATATATATATATATATATATATATATATATATATATATATATATATATATATATATATATATATATATATATATATATATATATATATATATATAGATATTCCTTAAACAATTGGAATTCACCTCACATTTGCTCCCTTTGCTCCCTTCTTCCCAACCGTGAGTTTTTTTCTCTCTCTTTTTTTTTGTTAATTATTATTGTTTAATTTGTATTTTGCTAATTTATATTTTAATTAATGTAGGTAATTTTAATTAATTTCAGCAGAGTACTTGTTGAGGTAAATTTTTTCACTCTTTCAATTATTATTATAGTTAAATAGAATTTTAACTATTAATATTATTTTGTTAAATTTTTATTAATGGTGGATTAATGGAATTTTTTATCTAGTAAATTATCAATTATTTGGAGATAAATTATTTCTTGTATTGTTAAAATATATATAATTTATTATGAAATTCAAATTTTTATTGTTGTTTTTACTTGTTATTATTAGGTTAAACTTTAACTTGCGGTGGATTTAAGAAGGAATGTTTGATTGTGTTTAAATAATTTCTGAAATTTAAATTTTTTAATGGTTTAAATATGATACTAGTAGAATAATTAGAAGGATAAATTAATTAATTATTAGTGAGTTAGTGGGTAAATTGTTAGAATTAGTCATGGCATTAGAATATGTGTTATCCTCAACAAGGCTACCAACATTAGAACTTAGGTTCAAATCTTACCTTATGAACTATGATGTGGTTTTGTTCGTTTGTTGTCTCTTTTTCAACAAGAGTTTTGTCTGTTTGCTTCTTCCATGTTTTATAATTTTAAGGAGACGAATTTTGTTGTGTGTTTATCTGTTCAAATTGTTGATGTTATTGGTACTAATAATCACTGTAAATGGTGTGTGCCATTTTCTTAGTACCATTAATTTATGACCAGAAATTGTCTATTTTATCATGATTAGGGTTTAGATTTCAAATTTATGATTGCAAACTATTTGAATTTATGGATATTTAGTCAAAATTCAATATCAATGACTTTAAAATTCTTATTTTTTCATTTTCAATTTATGAAAATGGTAAAATTACACTTTTGCCCCTCAAGTTTACATCAGTTTCACTTTTGATCCCATGTTTTAATAATTTCACATTTTTTCATCTTTTTTTTCTTGTTTTTAAATAACGGCTGGAATTTAAATTTTGTTGTGGTTTGATTGTTATAATTAGGTGAAATATAATTTTTGGTTGATTGAGAAGGGATTTACGTTGCTAGCAAATAATAATTATTTGGAGGTATTTATTTGTTGTATTGCACAAATTTTCTTGTTTTTTATTGCTGATATTTTAATTTTGTTGTTTTTTTTATTGGTATAACTAGGTGGAAGTCTAATTTGTGGTGGTTTGAGAAGGGATTTTTGTAGGTAGCAAATAATAATAATTTGAAGGTAATTATTTGTTATATTGTACAAATATAGTACAACTTGGGGTTGGAGCTGTTTTTTTTTTTTCTTTTTTAAATAATTGCTGAAATTTTTTTTGATGGTTTTTTTTTTTATTTTAAGTTATAACTAGGTGGAAGTCTAACTTGTGGTGGGATTGAGAAGTGATTGTGGGTGCTAGCAAATCTTCAATTATCTTTGAGGTAAATTAAATATTTTATTGGTTAATTAAAGTATTACTTGAATGATAAGTTTGCTAATTTATACAAATTGTTTGTTTTGTAACTGGTTAGTATTATATGAATGTGTCAAAAAATTACGAGTTACACAATTTGTTTAGGATTTATAATATACAAATTAATAGTTTTCGAACTATCAAATTCTAAAAGAAATTAGAAAATATTAAATATTAATTGTTTGTTTTAACTGATTTATAATCTAACATTAGTGCTTGTAGCTATAAAAAGAATTAGAAAATATTAAATATTTCGAAATAAAAATAATTATCTCAAAATATCAAAATATAGGGTTTTAATGGCAACTTCGGGTAGGAATACTGTCAAAGTTTTCGTGTACATAGGAGGCTAGATTGTTCATGATGGATTGTCAGTGAATTATGATCAATCTCATCATAAAGTCGTACGAGTTAAACGCGATATATCTTTCTCAGACTTCTTGGCCAAAATATACTCACGTTGCCGAATAGATAGAAATGAATTTGTGTTATCGGTGTCTGGCAAAATATCAAGATGGTATCAAAATCAATGGAGAAAAATAGTTTCTGAGATAACAAGTGATGATGCTTTAGAAATCTATTTGCACCCGAATGAAGGAAACGATTTCATAGATGTTTATGTTGACTCTCAACCTTTATACAATCCTTTGATGCCTTTACAATTCACTACATCAGAACCTCTCTACTCCCCTTCAAGACCTTCACAATTCAGTACATCACGAACCTCTCTACTCCCCTTCGAGACCTTCACAATTCACTACATCAGAACCTCTCTACCCCCCTTCGAGACTTTCACAACCTTTTGATTTGAATGAAACGTACAATTCCTTTATGCAAACAAATCCTGAGTTAGTTACGGTTACACAAGGGTTTTCTGATATGGGCTTTGAAGCGGGCCATCGATGCCTTCTTATCATTTTTTGGGGTATATATTGGGGAATAAAGTGGCATGAGAAATGCTCATGAAAATTTTGATCTTCATAATGAAACTAGTCATTGTAATAATAATGATTACGAGGATCCTTTCGGAGACGCACATTGGCCAAATGTTCGAAGTGACTCCGAACCCTCCGACTGTGGAGACGATAATGAGAATGGTGAAGAGAACGATGATGAGAATATAGAAGTCGTTGATGACGTTGTACAAACAATATCGCAGGCAGATATTCCATCAACTCCCCATGTTCATGTCAATATTCCATTATTTGCAGAACCTCCTACTCAGTTTTATGATCCACCTTCGTTCTACTCTATGTCATTTCCTGAAATCCCAGCCGATTCCATTGATGTTACGTCGGGTATGTGGTCAAAATTTTATGATAGCAGCAAAGGTACTCTCGAAAAGGGAATGATTTTTGATAGTAAAGCACGGGTCATTTCAGCCGTTAGAGACCACTCCATTCGATTTGCCAAAAGAGAGTTTAAAGTTATCGAAAGTATAAAAAGAACTGGAAAGTTATCTGCAAACATGGCACTGAAGCAAGACCTTGCAGATGGAGGCTAAGAGAATCAAGAATTGGGGGTAGAGGACAATTTAGAATCGGGATCTACGATGGCGATCATAGTTGCTGTATGCAAGGGATGACAAACAATCATGGCAACTTGAACATCAATTATTGCGCCGCAATTCTATTGAACAGTGTTCCTGAAAATCCAGTTTGTGAGATTTCAAAGGCAAGAGAGATTATGACCGCGCAAATAGGATATGAAATATCCTACATGAAGGCATGGTACACTTTGAAGCGATGCAGAGAAAATGTATATGAAACATGGTAGAGTTCGGTCAAGAAGTTGGCAAAATTTATGAAAGCACTGCAACAAAGGAATCCAGGCACAACTGTTGAGTGGGAACATCACGCGACAAATCATCCATCGAAATACATAATCAAATACGTCTTCTGGGCCTTCAAGCCATGTATTGGTGGTTTCAAATACTGTCGTCGGGTGATCAGCGTGGATGGAACTCATTTATACACTAAGTACAAACATAAGATGTTGCTTGTTGTGTGTTTGGATGCGAATCAACAAGTTTTACCACTTGCGTATGCAATTGTTGATGAAGAGACCGCTAGTGCATGGAAGTTGTTTTTCAAATGCATCAACAAACATTTACATTCCGTCATATCAGATGGTATTTGCATAATTTCGGATCGGGGTTCTGGAATTTTTTACTGTTGTATTGTTTAACAGATATGAGCATGGATGTGAATTCCTCCATCGAGGCACATACCTACTTTGAAAAAATGGGGCACAATACTTGAGTATGGGGATATGAGTTTCCCGTACCACCTTACGGTGCACGGTAATGGTTTCAAAATTTATGTTAAATTAATTTTGCATTATTTTTTTACGGTGCACGGTAATCTGCGCATTATTTTTTTGTGCCTATAAATATAAGGGTTTGTTTGAGTCATATTCCAGTATATTATTTAACATTTTCGGTCAATTTGACCTGCTCGAATTTTGATATGTTTGTTTTTTTCTTCAAAAAATTTTATTACTTAGATTTATTTTTAATTTTCTAAATAAAACCTTTTATTTTTGTCATTTTTAATTTCTTCATTTTTTCTTAAATGTCTTCTGGTAGTTCAAATTCTCAACAATAATAGGATTGTAAAGATGTTTGTAATATTATTATATGTATATGCTTGAGTAGGGGTATTATAGTCGTATTTTGAAAAAAAATGTAATGTGAGGGGGGTTTTGCATTTATGTCTAGTACGAGGGTATATGTTACAAAGTTCATAGTACTAGGGTGTTTTTGCATTTAACCCTTATTTTTAGTTTAATATATAATAATACATCACAGGCGGACCAACCATGTCAGCTTCATTGAGACTGATGCACATGTTCTTCGTATTTTTAGGATGATGTTGGATCAGATGCTCCCAGATCAGTTTATATGGACGCCATATGATCTAGATGATCCAGAGTATCAGGCTGTTGTTGGTAACTCGACGATCTCCTGCTTTGATGCAGAGTATCGAGAGTCCCCCTGATATGCCACGTAATTGTAGAGATGCATCGACCAGACAGAGTAGTACGCCAATTCGGGATGGTACAACCCATACATGAACCTCCTAAAAATACCGAGGCAGATTTCCAGATGCACGTCAATGCTAACCGTACAAGTGCTACCAACCGAGATTGAAGTCTTACAAATGTTTCTTATGTTACTGCTTGGAATAATAGAGTCAATTATATTATTGATTATCCATATGCCAGTGACGGTCCTACTACCGAAGAGGGTTATTTTGAGTGGTATGAACTGCACACGCGTCGTTTCATATCACCGATTACCCCATATGATCGTACAGGATTTCAGGTTGGAGGTAAGATTTCAATGGATACAGTAGTACGTATTCAAATTTGTTTATTATAAAATTTTGTTTGTTATATAATTTTTATTAATGTATATCTTGTAAAAATAAAATATTTCTTATTACTTATTTCAGATTCAGCGTCTTCGATCGTTGATTGTTTCTGACGATGGCGGAGACACGCCACGGGATGGCTATCGTTCGTATCTACCAACTCTCATAACATGTCTTAATGTCTTGGAGTCTCGACACGGACCTTCAGATATGCCTCAATCTGAGATGACTTATACTCAGACTCACCCTCAGACTCAGACTCAGATGCCACTGTCTCAAATGCCTCAGTCACAAACTCAGATGCACGACGGTGAGGCAGAAACTTCTTCTCGTGCATATTATCCGGCATTCGATAATTATCCAGATCCTAGATCATACTGACATCCATCCGGTATGTTTAGTACCTTTGATTTTATTTTTAATACTATCTACAAATGTGAGTATAATTATAATCCCGTTGATGCAGATCTGTACACCCCATACCCCTACTATAATCCGAATATGAATTCGGAAGACCCAGTTCATTTGGGGTCTACGCATCAGTTTTCGTCTACATCACGACTGGTAGATCGTCAGATGACACCCGATCCTTATTCTCAATCCACAGATTCTTTGAGTGATAATGAAAATGATGAGGATGAATAAGTTGGTAGAGGGCACATGACTAGAAGGCCCCTGAGATGTGGCACCGGAGGTCACCGTCATTGATGATATTATTATTATTATTGTAGTTTATGTTGGTTAATTATTAAAACTTTTTAGTATTTTAGTTATTCAATAAAAACAAGTTAAATAAACTAAAGGATTTGGAGATAAAAAATATTTCCTAATAATTAGGCATTTTATTATTTTTATTTAATAAAATATAAATTAAAAAAAAATAATGTATATAATTGACAAAATAGTTCTTTATTTATAACTTATGTAAAAAAGTTCTTCATTTGACAAAAAAATAATATAACTGACAAAATAATTCTTTATTTATAATTTATGCAAAAAAGTTCTTCATTTCACAAAAAGTAATATAATTGATAAAATAGTTCTTTATTTCTTAATTATTTTGTTAGGTTAATTAATTAACTTTGTATTATTTTATAGTAAATTATAAAATAAATTACATAAATAAATGAAGAAAAAAATTTAAATTACAATATATAATTAAATTAAAATTAAACTTCAATTAAGTATTACAATTCAATAATAAAAAAAATTAAGTAAAATTAAAAAAAATCTCAGCTCAAATCCAGCTGTTGATATAAACATAATCCGACGGCTGCTAAAAGGCGTCACTATGAATGCCGCTTTAATCCTGTGTGGCAGGTCAAATGGCGTCATTCAAAACGACGCCTTTTAAGGGCGTCGTCCTGATCAATCCCGGACCGTCAGATTAAGAAGACAAAACTGGAGAGCTGGCCGTTGATCCAAGCTCAACCCAACGATCCATATAAAGCGTAGTTTGAAATGACTTTTTATTGTATTTATGAAATCAATCCAAAAAACACCCCGATTTTCAAAAAAATAAATCCGAAATATTGTAAAAAAAAATGGCCCCAGGGAAATATACACACAACCTCAAGAACACACATTCTATACACTCTATACTCACAAAATACATTCAAATACATGAAATACGTTGAGGAGGTCCCACATCATTATTTATTTTATTTTGGTATGGTAAAATTTGAGGCAATGAAACTTCGGATATAATTTCGGTAAGATACGTTGGGGCATTTGATTAGTAGATCATTTTGATAAACAAGTCCACCGGGCCCTACATGCTCAAAGGTGTCCTTTTATATATCTAAAAATTGGTATTTTTTAATATGAAAAAATATAAAATCTTAATAAAAATATATAAACGGGTCGGATACGAGGTTGGTAAGGGTGCATATGTTCATAACCCGTACCTCCCCTGTAACTGTTACTAGTGAAATTTTTAAAATCCGTATCCACCACATTAGCTGATAGGCGAAGCTTACCCGGTAATTTCGGGGCGGGTACCGGTGGAGCGGGTTAAATTGCCATCCCTATTTTTTTCTCTCTTTATACACTCTCTTATCTCTCCTCTCTCTTCTCTTCTCTTTCTCTCTCCTCTCTCCTTCCTCACATTCTCCGTTACTTTTTTCTCTTCCCCGACGGCAAAAAAAACAACTGAAAAAATCTCACAATGGCAGCTACTGGTGAACCAACCCCTAAAATGGGAAGTCATTGGCCTGCCTTTGAGCCTTGTGTAGGGTTTTTATTGTTTTGGCTATCAACGTCATTTTATCAAGATAGCTCATGCGTTTGCAAATGAGAAGTCGAGATAGTGCCTCGTCAATGCTCATTTCGAGTTATTATGTTTAATGTAGTCAAGATAGACCTATTAAAATATTTATGCTATCGCGACTGACGAACTGGCGGCGAATCTCTGAATAATCCTCCTCTTCCAGATGTAACTGCTACAAAATGCTGTCTTGGAAGTGAAATGATTTTTCATAATCAAATTTCAAACACCTGAATCTTTTTGCTTTCATATTCCCTATATTAATTGTCATATATGTTTAGTATTTATTAATTAACAAGTCCTGCTTCAATAACAACTAGTTGGACTTCAGGACTACACCAGCTGAGGAAGTTTGCACCAATGACAAAAACAATGAAACAAAATGAAACTCATGAATCAGAAAAGTAATCTGCCACTGTGGTTCATACAAAAACAAATGCATAGAAATATTTTAAATAGTCTCTAGGATATCTAATTTGATTTTGTAATATATCATATAAGAAGAATAAAAACGAGGCAAAGAAGAGCCCTCGATACCTCAGTCATGTTCTATACCCAAAGTTTTCCGACAGAAAATAACATAAGGAAACCCACGGTACACTAACTAATCGAATTCAAAAGAGAAAAAAAGGTGCTCTTTATTTTACCCAAAATATGTTCACGTCACATGATTTCGCCCCCCACGTTCAAATAAATCATCCATCACAATTGTTATCGACAAAATCAAATAAATTGCCAAATATATATATTTCGATCTCAAAACTCAAATATGCAAGAATTTTGCTAATTAAGAAAAAAAAAACCAACTCTTTTTCTAGAAAAATTAGTAATCAACAACCACATCAGCAAATCCTCCATAAGATAGAAAACTCTCAGTTCTATTCAGTTCAAAAGAAAATATTAAAGGAGGTTCTCCACCAACTCGACCTACTACTAGATAATAAATGAGCTCCCGAAAAATGAATTGACAGAACATAAATCATACATAAGCTTCTCAATGAACTCTCAAAAACTTAACAATACAAATAAGCACCACAAAATTTTTGCTTAACTAACAAAATTCCACAAGGACAAAACGAAGTTCAGTCCCACTCAATATTGACAATTGTTCCCCGGCGAATCATCCCTGACGATCGCATACAGTTTGCAGTCCCAAAAAATATCAACGAGTGTGCGCAAAACTTCTGAAATCTTTAACTTCAGATGAATTTATATTTTCCCAAATATTATGAGTTCTAAAAAAAATTGAAAGTATGACCGAATGAATCTGCCATAGTTGAAAGAATTGGAAAGATGGAATTTACCCCCCAACTATTGGAAAGACGAACGCCTCCGCTTGTCAAGTTTCTCCCTCCTACCACGGTTAAAGGGCCTAAGCGTTCGCTCGATTTCAATCTCAGACAAAAGCGAAGAATGCAGTCTTCGAAGATGTCCAGCACAATTCTTGTGTTCAAGAGGAATGGTGGTGTTACGGTTACTGTTCTTTTCGTAAGGATAAAACTTCCTTTGATACGGAGACTGCCACTTGGCTTGCAAATAAGCGAAAGATCTCCATGGAGGGAGAGGCATGGAGTTCTGTTTTAGAGAAGACCTAGCTGCTTCCACCATTACTTGAAGAAACTGTTTGAGCTTATTCAAACTTCCCACATAAATAACCGGTACCGATTTCAATATCTTATCATAAGGTTTCACGGCTCTAGCAATCTCGAAATGGCTTCTGAAGTCAACATCGACAATCACACGCTCACTACTTCCCATATCGTTACTGTGGACTACATCAATATATTCATGATCACCTGCATTGCAAGTGAAACAAGTACCGTATCAGTATGCATTAGTTTTCTTAGTACCAAAAAAAAAGAAGAAACAAATCGCTGGTGAAAAAAATATTCAAAGAAATATACAGAGAAAAGAGATATTTACCTCCTGGAACCTTGCCGATTCCTTGCCACCTGGATGTGCAGACAGCGGCATCATAACCAGATAACCTAAGAAGCTTAACTAGGGCGAACCTGATGCAGCTAGCATTGCACAAATCTGAATTTCCAGCATCAAGGTCTCTTTCATTAATTGAAAGTGCAAGAGAATTGATAACCGACAATAAGTCACTTTCATATTGATTCTTCGCCAGCTTGAAATACTGAAGACGTAAAATAATCAGTTAGGGAATGTAATAAATTAAGAACCGCTAGAACAACTAAGAAAAAAAGTTAAGGCAATCATTACATGGAAATAAGCTCCAATTGTTCATGCACAACATGGTTTAAAGCTCCAATTGTTGGCGGCTAAATTTGCTTATATTGCGAAGATGTAATAAAGATGCAAAAGAAACACTAACAGAGAAGGTACGATGGTTTAAATAAAAATGTGAATTGTTATATTCGAGAACCATTACTATTATGCCGCTTGCTAAGAACCCCCCAAAATATAAAGCTAATCTGGCTTGAACATTCTTCGACTTCAACCTAAAGAAATATTCTAGAACAGACTCTTCGGTACCGCAATGAAAATCACAGCACGATAAAGTAACCAATTACCCATGGGCTCTGACAATGGTTTCATTTTAAAAACACTCGAGCAGGAAATGTACAGTACTAACTCCCCATTCCCTTTGTAGCAACAAACACGCGCTCATCATAGCAGTACGCATAAGCAACAAGCTACCTTGAATACTTAAAAATAACAGTACATGTGCATTTGCTTCCACCTAGTGGTGCTTTATAGTACACTTATTACACTTGTGCCATTCAAAATACGAGAAGAGAAACACAAAACAGAGCCATCCCATAATTCAGCCTACATACGGCACAACCCATAAAGTAGAATCAGTTAACCTATCAACCATAGATGCAGTTGGAAGCTTCTATTAACTTTTTTTCTACGAGTATAAAACAATCGAGTTAAGCCGAGCGTATTATTGCTCAAAACTTATGTTTAATCTTGGTTGGATTAGTAATTGAGTCGAGCTAGAACAACTTTTAATCGAGCTTGAGTAACTTCATTTTGTTTTCACATATTTTATCATTTTATTCCTTGATTCATATATGCCAAAAGAAAATATAAATTCAAGCTTGATTCATTACGATAAAGAACCGAACTTAAATGGGATTTTAGCCGTCTATCGCAAATCAAAAAAAAAAAGAGTAGCTTGATTTGAAAGTTCAACCCAGTCTTATCCTTCAAATTGTTTACTATATGAGCACACGCCTAAACAAGCAATGGTATAATAAAAGATATTGTAAAGCCAGAGAGAGAGACACACCGAAATTTTATCAGCAAGAAGAAGGAGATCAGAAAAGCTGGAATCACTGTCGCTGCTGTATCTTGTAAGGTCAGTAGCACCACCGCTATTACTATTCTCCAAGAAATCATTGACCATCATTGCTAAATCATGCTCACTCTCATGGCTCATTGCACCAGCTCCACTCAAATGTATCCCCCTCAGCACCTCATTCGAAGACGACGACGACGTCGTATAAACCCCGCCGCAGCTCATTCCACCTCCAATTCACTTACACCACCAAACTCCAATAACCGATGATACCCTTCTTTTCAACTTACAGAAACAAAAAGAAAAAAGAAAAAAAAATATCCTCAATTTTTCGTTTATCTTAAGAATTCATGAATAAATTACAAAAAAATCGAAACTTTGAATGGCCGATCCCAAACAAACTATAAAAAAAATCGACTGCAACAATTTGTATTGAAAAATCATGAAAAAGGTGAATTTTGAAAAGAAGATAAATTGGAATCCCCAAATTCGATGTCAATCGAATTCGAAGTTTCCGAACTTTGTGAATCGGAAAAACAATTGAATCATTTGATGTCGGTGGTGATGAAAAAAAATCAATTAGAAAAAAATATGAATACGTACATATATGTATGTGTGTATATATATGTGTGTGTTTTTTCTTTTCCCCCAAAATCTAGAAAGAAATGAAAAAGGGAAAAAGGTTAGAGATGAAGAAGGCAACTGGGAGGCGGAGTTCATGGTAGATATAATAATGAGGGAGGTGAGACTGCCGATTGAGTGAAATGACGAAAAAGGGCTCTGCTGGTTCCGTAATGCCCAAGTTAAACTGTTCACGGGAAATCTGTGGGAATGAAAAAATGGATGAAAGGTGAACTTGATGGGAGAAGGTGAATGTGGACGGTAAACCTGTGCTCGTGCATTTATTTTTATTTCTTTTGGATATTCGCATCTCGCTCCGCTGCCTTAATTGAACGGATCAAAATAAAATGTGGCTTTTTGAGAAAGTGCGTAACTTTAATTATTTTAGGTTTATGGGGTTTTTGGCACTTTGCACCCTTGAATTACACATTTTTGGCACTTTGCATCCTGAAATTGTAAAATTGGCAGATTGTATCATGTAAATATAAATTGTTTGGCACTTTGCACCCCAAATCACATTTGGTTTAGAAAAATTACCTGCAATTTGTTGAAAACCTGAAAGATGGGCAAATTCGCAATTCTCTAATTATCTAGCCTCTTCCTCCAATTCTTAATCATAGTTCCACCATTTTTATATTTCGTCATATTAATCAAAAAATCATAAATTCTTCTTACCCGTTTTTATTTGCCATAATATGTAAATTCTGAACTAAAACTCAAGAATGATCGGAATATATAGACAAGAGTCCGATAACACACCTTCAGAAAATCAGGTTTTATTCCATGGTAACGCTATTTTTTTTAATAATTTGCAGATCCAAACTATTCAATGGGAGCACACAAATCTTCCCATCATGAAACAAATAGGCACCACATTTCTACCACCAAATAAATTTCTCAGTAGCCTTATTTTGTCATTTGACTATTTAAAAAAAGTGATTTAGTATTATTTTTAGTATTTATACTAATTTTACCATTGAAAGAAATGGCTAAAAAGATTTTAGGATTTTTTGATTGAAGGGACGAAAGATAAAAATGGTGGAACGGTGATTAAGAATTGAGGGAAGATGATAGATAATAAGAAAATTATGAATTTGCTCATCTTCCAGGTTTCCAGCAAGTTGCAGGTAAGTTTTTTAAGCCAAAAGTGATTTGGGGTGCAAAGTGCCAAACAATTTATGTTTAAATGGTGCAATCTGCCAATTTTGCAATTTAAGGGTGCAAAGTGCCAAAATGGTGTAATTTAAGGTGCAAAGTGCCAAAAACCCTAGGTCTATGTGTTATATTTCTTTTTCAATCCAATCTTGTTATAACCGAATCGGCTATGCATTTGGGTTATGGTTTTATAGGATCGAATCGGTTCAATCGGATTTTTAATTTTTTTTAATATGTCATTATTTTTTTAATTTTAATATTTTACAAATACTATTTTCTTTATATTTTTAATATCCCACTGATTATTTTAATTGTATCTACCTCACCACATTTTTTACTATATTTTTTTTTCTTATAATTTTTCATTCTTCATTCTCCAAATCCGGCAATCAGCCACTCCTATCTGATCAACGATAGCCATATCCGGTAATCATTTGACCACTCATGACTAGATCTGGCCTCCCACCACTTGTTCGTGAAGGTTCACTCAAATCTAACCACAAATAACTAACTTAACGGTGATTTGAGACGTTTTTTGCCGAAAATCGAGTTCCTTAACTCACTCGTCGGTTCACGGTCGAACCGGTCCGACCAGCCGGTTCTAACAACATTTTTGTCAATAAACTTGTCCATTGAATATGTCTTATAAATAAAAACCAATTTAATATATATGATAAAATTACCCCTAACCATGTACACCTAATTCTTAACCATACCCCAATTTAACTTCAATTTCATCAATTTTGATCACAAAAATCCAATTTAACTTTTTTTTTTTCAGATTTTTTTTTTCGGATGCCGATTCCTGGCATTGTTTATTTTATTTTATTTTTATTTTTATTTTTATATAACTCTTTTCTATTTTTTTTTCTCGGCTGCCGCTAAACGGTAATAGTAATATTACTATCGTTACTGCAAACACAATAATATTATTGTCAACTACATCAATCTTATTTATTTATTTTTTGCTTTTTTTTTTTTATTTTGTTTGTTTTGTTTACCGGTCAACAGAATAATATTATTGTCTACTATTGTAAGATTACTGTGATTGACAGTAAAATTACTATAATCACAATAATATTACTGTCAACGATCTTAATATTAATTTTTTTGACTCTTTATTATCTTTGCCTTTGTTGACTGGTCAACATAATAAAATTATTTCATTACACAATAATTTATTATGTAACATAGTTATTTTATTGTGTTAATATTACCGTGTTAGATAGTAATTTAACAATATGACTGTGTTAAATAGTAATATAATTAATACAGTGACAACCACATTAATGTTACTATTTTTTACGGGGGCCAAAATACGTTCAGGAAAAAAAAATCAATGCTGCCGGAGATCGCGCCGATTGGCACGGCAGCAGACAAAAAAAAAAAAAGAAGTCAACGGCGACGATGGTTAAAATTGGAGTCATAATTGGAGTCATAATTGGGTTAGGGGTCAAAATTGCATAAGTGGTGAAATTTAGGGTCAAATTGCGGTTAAATTGGGTTAAATAGATAAAATTGAAGCATATTTAAATGAGAGAGGGTATTATAGTCTTTTACACATCGTTAGACTTTGTCTAGACTTTTTGTAAAAAATATTTTGGTTTGATCATCTTTATGAATAAGTAGCCCATAATGGATATATTTATAATAGCATCAAACAAATTAATTGGGCTATTTGACAAAATCCCCTCGTAGAATTTCTTTATAGGGATATCCGCGAATGCCAGATTCGTATTCAAGGGTTTGAGGATAATCTTCAACAAAATTGGATCTACTTGGTGGATGATCAGCTTATTGCTGAAAAAAAAACAGCTTGTCCAATTGGAGGAATGAGAAGTGGAGATGCTCAGCTCTAAGGCTAGGATTGCATGGGAGAAAGATGGTGATCGTAATACGGCCCTTTTCCACGCGAGCATTAAAGATAGGCGAAAACGATCATGTATCCAAGTTGCTCGTCAAGATGGCTCACTTACTACACATCCTCAAGATATTGGTCCCATTGCTGAAAAAAAATTCGCCAATTTATTTTCAGTCTCAGATTACTATATGGATGAGGACCTTTTTCACGGAGTGCCTACTTTGGTTAATGATGACCTTAATGTTGATTTTTGCCGAATTCCGAGTATGGACGAAATCTCTGATGCCGTCAAAGGTTTGAATTCATCGATCTCTCCAGGTAATGGCGGATTTACAAGCCATTTTTATGTAGCCTGTTGGGAGACAATTAAGTACAATTTAAATAACTTTATTAGCGACTTCTTCCGTGGAGGTTATATGCTTAAGAAGATGAATAGAACCATCCTGCTTTTGCTTGCCAAAGATTGAAAGTGCTCTAAATATTGCCAATTACCGTCCCATTAGTTTATGTAACTTCTCTGAAAAAATTATCTCCAAAATTCTCGCTACTAGATTGGGAAATTTTTTACCTTTTCTTATTTCGGACGAACAAGTGGAATTTGTTCAGGGTCGGCAAATCACCTCATGATTCACCTTGTTGTAGAAGGCGGTGAATATCATGTTCATTTGTAACCGGAAGTATTGTTCCCCATATAGTTCGATTGTCGATGAACAAAACTCTCTTAAAGTTTCATTCCCAGTTGCCTCCCCGGTCTTCAAATATTCATCACAATTTTCAGCAGATGCTCTATAAGCAAGAATTCGAAGTGCAATAGTTATTTTTTGAATAGATGATAAGCCAAGACGACCACGTCCATCTCTCTTTCGGATGAAGTATATGTTATGATTTTCAAGATCATTCTGAATATGAAGAAACACTCCATGTGCATCCTATAACGCCTGCGAAAATGAGAAAATAGAAAAGTACATTTTTCAGAAAAATAATCTTTCAATAATAGTTCATAACTTTCTTCACAATCACGATAGATATATTATCGTTGATGCGGTTGTTACTCATATGCTAAAATTTACCATTTCTTGAGTTTCTTTCTCTATACGAAAAGAAATAAGTTCTTCCTCTTCTGCCGAGGATGATGAAGATGAAGAACTAAATGATTTAATGTATGCAAATTCATCAGAACGAAACCATCCAGATGAAGAAGCCATATCTTAGATGAAATTTATTGCGTATATACAATTGACTCAGAAAAGAATATTTATAGAAGTTGGAAAAATCAAGAAAATTGAAGTTGAAAAAATCAACAAAGTAATTGAAGATGGAAAACCAATAAGATAATTGAAGTTGAAAAACATAAATACAAAATAATTGAGAAGATAATTGAAATTGAGATACTCTAGAAAATAATTGAAGTTCGGAAACCAAGAAAATAATTAAAGTTCGGAAAAAAGTAAAAAATAATTGAGAAGATAATTGAAATTGAGATAATCGAGAAAATAATGCAATTTGACATACAGTAAAGTTGAGAAAAATAATTGAGGTCTTCTGAAGCATGTCACATGTCTCTACAAATTAAGATTGAGAGAATCGAAAAATCTATCCACTTAAAACCTACCCACTAAAAATCTATTCACAAAATCTACCCAAAAAATAACTATCTACAAAATCTACCCATAAAATATCTATCTACAAAATCTACTCACTTGCTAAAATCTATCCAAAAAAAAAAATCTATACTTCATACAAATTCACTCTAAATATTATAAATACTAGTTATGCATTATGTTATCATTCACCCCTTCAGTTTACATATAAACATAAAGTCTCTCACTTTAGTATGAATCCATGTTTTCTTTTCAATTATGGAACCAATCCTGAATATAGATCTCTACCACCACCACAAAACTAGTCTCAAACATTTCCTCACCAATTTTCATACAATCCTAACAATTTCAACTCACAGTCACAATCATTTTTACAATTTTCTTATAGTTCTTTCGTCTATGCAGGATCATCTCAAATTCAAAACCAAGAGCAATCACAAAGTATAAACAAATGAGGTAAAAAGACCAAGACCCTAGGGCAAAATAGAAACTAGAATATGGAAGAAGATGAAGCACTGTGCAAGGCCTGGTTACGTGTTTCAGAAGATGTAATAGTTGGTATTGACCAACAAAGAGATAAGTTGTGGGAGAGAATTAGAATGTAATTTATATCTATTTTAAAATGTGATCCAGATAGAAATGCGTCAGGGCTAGCGCACCGATGGAAAATCATTCAACAATGTGTGAGCAAATTTTCTGGGTATGTTCGTACGATTGGGCGAGCTCAATGTAGTAGAAACAATGCAGAAGATAACAATGCAGAAGATAATTATGTTCAACCATTAATATGTTATAATTTTTCTTATAGATGATTGCAACAAAACAACTATATAATGACAAAGAAGAGCATCAATTTAAATATAACTTGTGTTGGATGATTTTGAAAGACATTTCCAAATGCCATAATTATACCATTGAGCACAAGGGAAAGCAAAAAAAAAAACTTCCCAAACAAAAAAAGGTTGACATTGATTTGGATGATGATGAAACTGAAGATTCATCATATACCCAACCTCCATCATCCCATCAATCATCCCCTGCTACGACTCCAACTTCAACCAGCCATGAAATTGATGATGGAGTATCTAATGATAGCTCACAGCTACTAACACGTCCTCATGGTCGCAAAACTGCAAAAAATGATATAAGAAAGAAAAATTTCGCTTCCATCGCTTTATTTGTGGAAGAGCTTTCTAATATGAGATAAGAACAATCAAGTCGCTTTCAAGATGAGGGTATTAGGAGAAATACAATAGAATGCAGGGGTGAGCAAAAAAACTGAAAAACCGAAAAAAAATCGAGTCGTTTCAAACAGTACCGAATAACAAACCGTATTTACGGTTTTTTATTTTTGAAATACCGAATTATTCGGTTCGGTATGGTGGAAAGGGTAAATAACCGAACCGAAACTATAAAATGACTTCATTTTATGTAATATATGTATTATTTCACCCTAATTTTTACTTTCTATGTTTTTGTTACTTGTCACATTCTAAGCATTGGTTCATAAATTAAGACATTGTATTTTATTTATTTAGTAACTAAAATTTTACTTAAGTTCATTGTTTTAATAATGTGGTAGATGAAAGTAAGGAAAAAATGAAGTATAATACTGTTAGAGTAGGTGACCAACAAGCCAACTTGTGGCTGTGGTCTTTCCATTTATTATTGTAATAAACAAACCTTTTTCGTATTAATGATAAAACACATTGGCATTCTATATCGTTGTCCCTTTGTCACAAGCAAAGATATAGTCCTTACAGTTATTACAAGTACTAGTAATTGATCGTTAGGATCGTGACATATTTACTTTAGTATTATAACTGTTAAACGTGTTCCTAGTCAAAGGGTTACGCCACAAATGAGGATATCAGCCTTTCCCATTAAGAGACTAGCACTTAGTGTATGTGTACTGCATCTCATCCGTAAACGGTATTGTGATATCGGCATGCATAAGTGGGTGCTCGTAAGTTGACGAGTTCACTGAACTCCCTCACCCTAGAAATCTCTAAGTGGTTCTCAATAATCGAGTAGAGATATCTATGGTATAGTTGTACACTATTAGTCCTTATGACCTAGACATCACCGTGACTTCACTAGAGGACCAGCTGTATCGTGACCTGTCCCTGAGTTTCACCGAGGACCATCCCAAGGGCCAGTGTTCGTGCAGTCCGAAATCTAGTGGGAGGTCTGTACATTGTGGTCGGGGATTCGATCGCTAGAATAGTCTTGGATGTCCTGTGTGTTCTCATAGTTTGTAATCTCTAAGTCTCTGGCCAGAGCTGACTAAGTGATGATTAGAGAATTCGATTCTCTAAGTCATGCACGTAACGATTACAACACTTAGAACGATCGCACAGTCATTGAACTACTAAGGAGGTCTCGATGAACCAATGCCTCTAGTTCAATCGGGACATAAGAATCGAAGGGATCGTACTGTACGCTAACTATATGAAAAGGTTCTTAAAGGCACTTCATTTGTATCTAGAGAATCATGACGCGTAGTTGCTAGACACCAATCTTGATTCGTTGGGTGATTAAGGTTAAACGAGCTTCATCTTAATCGTAACTCTAAGGGACGAGTTTTGACCACAAAGGGTTGTGGTCTCACGACTAGCTTACACCTGAACCATCGAGGGTCCCACTGCTCGTGCACATGAGATCTTAGAATAAACGGTCAAAGGTAAAAATGTTTTGTGTTTGCATGATTGGAAGTCAATATGATTGAGTCCAACATTCGTAATTTGGAATTATGAATGAGAATAAGAAAATGAAAATAATAGGCGAACATCTTATTGAACTCTCTAAATCCGGAAGTTTCCAAATTTAGAAAGTGCACTGAATTAGGGTTTCCACTTTTAGAAAGTTGGAAATCGAGTGGCACTCGTAATGACGAGGACATTATAATGAGTCCAAAAATGTAATCGTTACAATTTTCCAATCATTGAATTGAGAGAAACGAGCGAGTAAAGAACTAACGAACTTAAGCTGTTGGGCCCGGTCCAACTTAAGCCCGTTAGGGCTTTTATACAAGACACTATAAATACTTGATTTATAGGTCTTGGACAGAACACACAACACATCTAAGACCCTAGCCGCTCATCTCTCTCTCTCTCTCGGCCGATCTCACCCACAACCGCCGCCGCCGTCGCCGCCGGAATCGGCCCATTTTGGCCGATTCTCTTGGTAGTTCTTTTCTTATTTTTTTTTCTTCCGTATATTCTAACTGTTGCGTGTCTAGTGCCACGTATTTAGTAGATCGAAGTATACAAGGTGAAATCCAAGAGGAGGAAGATCGAAGATTCGAAGAACCGAGGAGCAGCCGCGATCCGACGACGCACGCGCTCCCACACGCCGCCCGAAGGCAGCGCGTGATCCACACGCGCCGCTGTCGCCGCTGCCACCGCCGTCGTAGCTTCACCGTCGCCGCTCCCCGACGGCACGGATTGGTTTCCGTGGCAGTCTTGCTTCGATTCGTGCGCCAACCTCATGCTTCAAGAGGTAATTCTCGAATCTGGTATTCGTTAGGTTATTAATTTAATTAGATTAAATTATCCATGTTCGTAGTATGTTTCGTGAATTAATATGTATTTTATAATTAAATGAAATTCATGATTTACTGCGAGCATGTTAAATGATTTACTGCGAGCATGCTAATTGATTTACTGTCGATTAAATTAATTCGCATGATTGTCGTTTTTAATTTTCGCTGGAAGCGCAAAGGTCCGCAATTAATTGTTTATAATTGTCGGGCATGTGATTATGTGATTTAAATTTGTTTAAATTCGCATAAAATTTTTGTTTTCCGCTGCGTACACGTGTCCGATTCCCAACAGTAAGACGACAAGTGCATATATTATCCGTAGGGTTTTTTATCACGTCCAGAGCATGGGCATGGTACATGTGCCAAGACAGTCTTCCGCGAAAAATCAACGGTTACAAGTGGAGGCTAGGAGTTTTCGATTTTCTCAAATACGAGTGAAACGAGGGGTGTGGTGTAAATGGGAATATCCGAGCATTGGAGAATACAAACTTAATACGGATGGTTCGGCTACGGCAGAGCACTGTACTGGTGGAGGTATTATTCGAGACTCGGGAGGGCATCTTGTTGCTGGCTTTTCTACCTTCTTTGGCATGGGTTCAAATAACTATGCGGAATTTGGAGTAGTTCATGGGCAGAGATTATGTAAATTGTTGGGAGTTACTTCGGTAACGGTTGAATCATACTCCTTGTTGGTCATAAACTCCAATGGGACCAATACGGTTGCCTGGGATCTTGCATACGTTCATCGACTTTTCAGCATATATTTCGTCAAAAAAATATGCTTGCTGATCGTCTTGTAAACTGGGCGTATACTCATAAATCAAGACAAGAGTTTTTTGCCGTCTCTAACTTACCGCCGGAGGCGAGGGCTGCCTATACTTGTGACAAATTGGGAATAGCGAATTTTCGCATTTGATGAGTGCTGGAGGCTGAAGTTTCGACATAATGCACGTATTTACATTCTGGTCCTTTTTGGGGACGATTTCGTAATTTTCAGAAGTGCTGCGCTGGGTGCTTTGGTCAGGCCTCCTATGCTGGATTAATTATAGATTAACCCACATCTGGGGGCTAACAACAATAATACAAACTTTTATTGGATTTCTAGAATTAGGACTTGTAGTTTATTTTCTTTCACTTTTTACCCCATTTTAGGGTTGTTTTGCAATAATCTAGCGAGATTTGACACGAATTTTTTATTGAGATTATTAGACAATACCCCCTCATATGCATTGTACAGTTAGTATAGGTCCCAAAAAAAAAATCCAATTTTTAAGATAAATTCAAAATATTATTTAAAATATTATTTAATTAACCATAGATAATGTAATTCCCATATTACCCTTAATCAAATATATTAAACCCTAATATCTCATTTCATCGTTTATTTTCCTCCCTTACCTTTTTTCACACAACCGGTTCATCTTCCCCATCTCCACTGCCGCTCCTCTTCCTTTTTCTCCACGTATACCTATCTTTGTACCGTTATACGCGTAACGACAGACATCCCCCAAATATCTTATTTATTATAGCATTGGTCTTTTTCTCGACTGTGAGTATTTTTTTTTACATCACTGTGTGTGTGTTATGTGAACTGTGTATGAGGAAAAAATATGATGGAATTGAGAGACGTAAGTTGCTGTTAGGTTGTAACAAGCGCCCATTGGAGTACTTGAATTTTTGTCCCATGGAACAACACGCTCAGCAAGGAGGATTTGGAGCTGCGGGATAGGAATCTGAAGTTTGTTTTCGAATTTGGGTGATTTACTCTCGATTGGTTTTATTCCTGATTGTTTGTATTTGGGTAGGAATATGTATTCGAATTTGGGTAATTTGGGGCAGCAAGGCGGTTGGTTTTATTCCTGATTGTTTTCGCCATCTTGACTTTGGGGTTTTTTGCATTCATGGAGTTTTTTGTAATGGAATTTGTTAATTACATAATGATTTTTATTAATTACAAAGTGGTTTTCATTAATTATATATTGATTTTCGTTAATTGATAAGTTTTTAGTGAATTTTTGTAATGAAATTTGTTAATTACATAGTGATTTTTGTTAATTACAGAGTCGTTTTCATTAATTATAGAGTGGTTTTTGTTAATTGATAAGTTTTTACTGAATTTTTGTATTGAATTTTCTAATTACATAGTGATTTTCGTTAATTTACAGAGTGGTTTTTGTTAATTACATAGAGATTTTCGATAAGTTTATAATGGATTTTCGTAACGGAATACTGTAATCACATAGTGGTTTTGAGTAAGATTATAGTGAATTTCAATTTGTTAAAAACAATTTTTTTTTTAATTAACTTTGAAAAACAAAAGTATAAAAAATAAAAAATCAAAATTAAAAAAACGAAAAATAAACATTTTGAAAAACAAAATCAAAATTTTCTTATGAAGAAATCGAAAATAAGAAAAGAAATAAAAATGAGATTCTTTGAATTGATTTGGAAGCATTATTTTGGGCATAAATCTGAAGCGTGATTTGGGGGTATAATTTTTGGAGAAGATTATGGGTATAAATTTTTTTTTTTTTAATTTGAATAATTATAGTAATAACTAATTAGTGAGGGCATATATGGTTTTTCAGGCCTATTAGATTTATGTCAAATATTATTTACAAATAAATGATTTATCAAGAAGTAAAATTTCAATGGAGAGTTTTTGTCATATAGCCCGTTGTTTATTATTATTGTGGGGTACTCTTTTTCCTTGTGTTAGGCCCACAAGGTTTTCATATATGCCATTTTGTATTACTATTGTAGGGGTACTCTTTTTCCTTGTGTTAGGCCCACAAGATTTTAACGAGGCTCCATTTCACCTTTATTTAATGGAATAATAAAATATTTTTGCAATATATATATATATATATATATATATATATATATATATATATATATATATATATATATATATATATATATATATATATATATATATATATATATATATATATATATATATATATATATATATAAATTACCAATTAGTGAGATCCCTTTTCACTTGTATATTAACTCACTTCCCAAAATCTCTAAAAAAAAAAACCCCCTAAATATCCGCTCACTTCCCAAAATTTCTCAAAAATCTCACAGCTTCAATTATTATTTTTGTATTAATTCTTTTTTCTTTGTTTTTTTTTCTTCAGAAAATTGGTTTTTTAAATTCGGTTAAAAATTGGTTTTTATTTTCGAATATCTTATAAGAAAAGTTTGACTTTCTTTTTAAAAAAAATTATTTTCGTTTTTGAATTTAGATTTTTGATTTTTTTCATTTTTTTACTTCCGCTTTTTAAATTTCAATTAAAAAGATAGTTTTGAACAAATTGAAATCCATTATAAACTTATAAGAAAATCACTATGTAATTAACGTATTCGGTTGCGAAAATTCACTATAAATTTATCGAAAACCATTATGTAATTAACAAAAAATCCTATATAATTGACGGAAATCGATATGTAATTAATAAAAATCGCTAGATAGTTAACGAAAACCACTATATAATTAACGAAAAACACTATATAATTAACGTATTCCATTACAAGAATCCACTATTAAACTTATCGAAAACTACTACATAATTAAAGTACTTCATTGCAAACATATCAAAATTCACTATGTAAATAAGGTAACCCACTAAGAAAATCCACTACACACTATCAAAATGATAAATTCTAATAACGCCGACTATGAAAAGCACCATCTTCTCCCCCGTGAACGAGCATACTCGATGTTAGCATCTTCTTCTTATTGTTAAATTTCTCAAGCATCACCCACCTAGTCATCCCTCCCACAATCGCTCTCCCTACTAAAGAAACAAAAAACAATATTCAAGATGGAACACTGAATAAACAACTTTTGACTTATAAAAAATAATATATTTTGGTCCAGGATTGTCATCATTTAATTGAACATTTATTACCCCTTATACAATTTTTAAGGGGAAAAATGATCATATTATTGAGTAAAGCCTTCCAAAGAAGGAGGGAGATTAAACCCTTCAATACAAGAAGAATTCGTCATCTTAGGCACAGCTTTGGCAAGACGATTTCCAGATCGTTTAATAAACTCAAAAGAAATAGAATTAAACATAGGAGTCATAGCTAAAAATCTTCAATCAGAGCTCCATATGATGTATCAGATGGAACACCCTTGCGCAATGCATTGATGATTTGGAGGCAGTCTCTCTCGAGAATGATTGTCGTCTAACCAGCCTCCATGGCTTTCAGTAATGCGTGCATGGCTGCTCGCGATTTACCGTCGGCGAGTGTGGGTCGCCCAGCCACTCGCTCAACACTCCACCATTTATAATCTCCGCGCCAATCTCGAACAACCACAACCAACGTGTAAAAGTTAGCACCTGCCGGGAAAGCTGCGTCAAAGTTAATCTTAAACATAAGGGATTGTCCCCCATGAATTTCCTCCACATGAGGAGCTGCCAATGAGATTGTCCTCCACCGTAAGAAATTTTCTACCATGAATTTCCTCGTTTCGATTATTCCATGCCGCCAACTGTATAGTCTCTTTAGGGAGCTTGTTCATTGCATGTAACAGCCAATTACTAAAAATTCTGGAGTTTAGCCGCATGGGGTCCGAGAACGGATGTTTAGACCATTAGTTTTCCATTCCACGACACTTACGAATAACATGACATAGATCCTCAACCGCATTGCATTTGGGACAACGTAGGTTAATAGCAATCTTTCTACGATACAATTCAATATTTGTGGGAAGAATATTAAGGCAAGCTCTCCAAAGAAATATACGAACTTTTGGTGCGACCTCAATATTCCAAAACGCTGTCCAATTCATATTAGAGGTGCCAATTGACGAAACGTGAGTTTGGGCCTGCTGCCCATTCCCGAATTGTAGAGAATCAAGAGTAAGGCGATAACACGATCTACCTATGAATTTTCCATGTGAGGTGAAGTGCCAAATCATCTTATCTCCCACCAGCCTACTCCCAATGGGCACCGCCAAGATATTGTCCCTGTCCACCGGCCAAAAAAATCATTAATAATCGAGGTATCCCATGAGTGTGTCGTGGATCGATGATGTCCACCACTTTGTCTGGGAATGGATTGTCAATCGGCCGGCGCGTGACTGTGAGGGTGCGACGGATGCCGCGTCCACCAAAAAACTATCACCCCAAATCGATGTGCTACTCCCATCACCAATACGCATGCGGATCCCCTTCATAAGGTACGGACGTGCTAGTAGTATACTCCTTCATGTAGCTGATGGTCGAGATCCCAGTTCCGCATCAAAGAAGTCGCGGTGTGGAAAATATTTGGCTTTGAGAACTTTCGTTAAGAGTAAATCCGGGCAAGTAGTAATACACCATGCTTGTTTCGCCAGTAAGGCCAAGTTGAAACCTCGCATGGCATGAAAACCAAAACCACCCACTTCTTTTGGTTTACACAAAGCCTTCCACGCCACCCAAGATATACTATGAGATGAGCCATTACTCCACCAGTAGCATTGTATAATAGATTCGATATCAACAATAAGACTGAGCGGCAGTGCAAAACAACTTATAATATACGTCGGTATTGCTTGGAGAATAGATTTAATGAGCACCTCTTTTCCAGCCCTCAATAGAAACTTTTCACCCCATCATTTCACTCGAGTCCACATGCGGTCCCGTAAATAGCTAAAAATTTCTTTCTTAGTCCTCCCCATCGAGGCCGGCATACCCATGTATTTGTTGTGACGGTCCACCACCATAAAGCCAAGGATATAGTGGATATCGTTTCCTATAGCTTGTGGCATGGCGGGGCTGAAAGCCATGGTGGATTTCTCAATGTTAAGTTCTTGTCCTGATGTCGCTGCAAATTTGTCAAGAATAGTTCGAAGCGTTGTTGCATCCTCTATCGTTGCTTCACATAAGAACAATGTATTGTCGGCAAAGCATAGGTTGGAAATTGTCGGAGCCAATGACGCTACTTTCACACCATGCAACCTGCCATCATTCTCTGCCCGATGAACCATCGCAATTAATGCCTCCGCACAACAGATGAAAAAATAAGGAGAGAGAGGATCGCCTTGACGAAGCCCTCGCGACGGTTTGACTGATCCAAACCGTTTGCCATTGAAAAGAAATGCGTAAGAGACAGTTGAAAGGCACAGCATAATGAGATCAACAAAAACCAAAAGAAAGCCAAGGCGAATAAGAATTTTAGCCAAGAATGCCCATTCAACTCGATCATAGGCTTTACCGATATCTAATTTAATAGCCATATAATTCTTGCGTTTACTCGGGTTACTTTTAATGAAATGGTTGACCTCGAAGGCCACAAGGACATTATCAATGATAAGCCTATTAGGGACAAAAGTCGACTGGGTAGGGGAAATAATATTATTTAACACCATTTTCAGTCTATTGGCGATCACCATAGACCCAAATTTGTAAATCACATTGCATAGGATAATGGTCCTATAGTCAGTAATTATTTCCGGTTGTTTAATCATAGGGATAAGGACAATGTAAGTGAAGTTTAAGGCGATTGGGAGGATTTGTTTGTTAATAAATTCAAGGACACATGAAATTACATCGGAGCCCAAGATATCCCAATATTTAGTATAAAAAAGAACTGGTAAACCATCGGGACCAGGGGATTTAAGAGGGGCCATTTGAGAAATGGTCCGGGTTACCTCAGAGGCCGTAAACAGCCGTGAAAGGGATTGAGCAGCGGCGGTGGAAATCCTAGGCTCAACAAAATCCATCACCTCATCTATATCTGGCGCACTCCGTTGATTGGACCTGAATATATGATCGAAATACTGCCCAATTCACAGTGTTCACTTTCCTTCGAATCGTTGCTTTTGAGTGGAAAAACCGAGTGTTTCGATCACCTTCCTTCACCCATTGAACACGGCTCCGCTCTCGCCAATACACATCTTTTTCCTCATATAGTTTCTCCAGTTCAAGCCTAATAGACGCAGCTATTCCCTTTGTGTCCTCGGTTTGCGGGCCGGATTGAACTTGGTGGAGTTTTTCCTTTAGTTCGTCAATGCGACGTTGTGGTTGTTGAACTACATTTCTGCTCCAATTGACGAGAGCGAGGCGACACCCCTTGTTATTGCGAATCATCGCATCAATCGGGTTCGCGTAATGGTTGTTCTTCCGTTGTCGATTAACTATAGCCTCACAATCCTCCCGATGAATCCACATAGCTTCAAACCGGAATGGTCGTCTTTCCCTGGTGAACTGCTGATTATTGGTCGTCTGAAATTCAAGTATAACGGGAATATCATCTGATCCTGGGTAATCCATATGGTGCACCCGAGCATGCAGGTACATAGTAGCCAAAAATCTATACTTCATACATATTCACACTAAATACTACAAAAATACTAGTTATGCATTATGTAATCATACATCCCTTCAGTTTACATATAACATAATGTCTCTCACTTTATTATGAATCCATATTTTCCTTTCAATTATGGAATCAATCCTGAATATAGCTCTCTACCACCACCACAAAACGAGTCTCAAACATTTCCTCACCAATTTTCATACAATCCTTACAATTTCAACTTACAATAACAAACATTTTCACAATTTCTTTATAATTCTTTCGTCTATGCAGGATTATCTCAAATTCGAAATCAAGAGCAATCACAAAGTATAAACAAATCAGGTAAAAAGACCAAGACCCTAGGGAAAAATAGAAACTGGGATATGGAAGAAGATGAAGCAATGTGCAAGGGTTGGTTAGTGTTTCAGAAGATGCAATAGCTGGTACTGACCAACAAAGAAGTAAGTTGTGGGAGAGAATTAGAATGTAATTTATATCTATTTTAAAATGCAATCCAGGTAGAAATGCGTCAGGGTTAGCGCACTGATGGAAAATCATTCAATAATGTGTGAGAAAATTTTCTAGGTATGTTCGTACGATTGAGCGAGCTCAATGTAGTGGAAACAATGCAGAAGATAACAATGCAGAGGATAATTATGTTCAACCATTAATATGTTATAATTTTTCTTATAGATGATTGCAACAAAACAACTATATAATGACAAAGAAGAGCATCAATTTAAATATGACTTGTGTTGGATGATTTTGAAAGACACTTCCAAATGACATAATTATACTATCGAGCAGAAGGGAAAGCAGAAAAAACTTCCCAAACAATAAAATGGTTGAATTGATTAGGATGATGATGAAACTGAAGATTCATCAAATACCCAACCTCTATCATCCGATCAATCAGTCTCTGCTACGACTCCAACTTCAACCGGCCATGAAATTGATGATGGAGTATGTAATGATAGCTCACAGGTACTAACACGTCATCATGGTCTCAAATCTGCAAAAAATGCTACAAGAAAGAAAAATCTCGCATCCATCGATTTATTTGTGGAAGAGGTTTCTAATATGAGATAAGAACAATCAAGTCGTTTTGAAGATGAGGGTATTAGGAGAAATGCAATAGAACACAGGGGTGAGCAACAAAACCGAAAAACCGAAAATATTGAGTCTTTTCAAACCGTACCGAATAGCAAACCATATGTACGGTTTTTTTATTTTTGAAATACCGAATTATTCGGTTCGGTATGGTGGAAAGGGTAAATAACCGAACCGAATTGAAACTAAAAAATGACTTCTATTTAAGTAATATATGTATTATTTTACCCTAATTTTTACTTTCTATCTTTTAGTTACTTGTCTCATTTTAAGAATTTGTTCATAAATTGAGACATTGTATTTTATTTATTTAGTAAGTAAAATTTTACTTAAGTTCATGGTTTTAATAATGTGGTTGATGGAAGTAGGAAAAAAATGAAGCATAATACATCATCTTGAATTACGTTAAGTCCTATTGGATTAAAGATTTTATATTTTCATTGCACTGGTTAGTTGTGAAAGTAATTGTAATTGGATTCTTTTGTTTGTATAACTTGAATATATAGTTACTCTTGAACCGAGAAAATAACCGAAATCAAACCGAAAAAATCGAAACTGAACAAAAACCGAAAGAAACCGAACCGATGAAAAACCGACATTATGATTTCTAGTTTTCAAAAACCGATATATTCGGTTTTAGCCGAAAAGCGAATAGAGCCGAGCCGTGCACACCCCTAATAGAACAACATAAATTACAAGCTAAAATAGAAACAAAGAAAATGAAAATTGCAGCAAAACAAGAACATCAACAAAAACAACGCAAGTAAGAAATAATGATGATGAATCCTGAATTAACTCCTAGATGGAAAGGTAAGACTTGGATTATTGAACAACATATAGAGATCTTGAGTCGTTTTAGAAAAAAATAAAAAATAATTTTGGGAGATCTTTTTCTTGAATCTATATTTTTATGTCTATAGTCGGAGGGATGTTCCAACAAGCTTGTTCAACTTATTGCAATCTATTATGTATTTTTATGTTAATTTTATGTTATTCGTGGTTGTTGAATGTTTTTAATTACTTTATCGACATAAATATAGATATTAATAAAATAAAATAATACATCTTACAAGGTAATAAAAATATTAAGATAATATAATATTGTAATTAAATTAATAAAGGATTTTATACGAAATTTAATGTAATAAATTATAAAATTCGAAACTTGATTCAAATATTACATTTTATTCTTGAATATTTTATTATTGTTTAAGATATACAAACACATTTTTAGGGAGTATAAACATGTAGTATTAGAGCATTTTTTTAGAGAGTGTCAAATGTGGGTCCCACTTTTAGGGAGATAGTAAATTGAGTAAGTGTCATATGGACCCATTGTTTAATGAGTGTTAGTGGGGAGGGTAGAGCATCTCTACTCACACTCCCTAAACAATGAGATTTACATGCCACCTCAATTTATTCACTCCCTAAAGATAAGACCCACATTTAACACTCCTAAAATAAAAAAGCTCCAATGGTACATGTTAGTACTCCCTAAAATTTATCCATATATATTTAACTATAATAAACTATTCATTACTTAAATATAATATTTTTATTAAGTTTTTAGTTTCATATTTTAATTACATACTTTTTTTAAACTCTATATATATAAATAAAAAAAAGAGAATCTATTGCATAATATTTTGACACGTGGCACATTTTAGGGTTTCAAACCCTAGGCAGGCCTAGGGGCATTTTCTGTAATTCTTATAGTCCTAAAAAGTGTTTTTGTAATAATTTTTTTACGGGTTTTCATCCGCCCACATCTAAAAAACACCATTTCATAAATAAAAAAACCCCCTTTTCATATCCCCTGAATTTATCTACACAATGCACAATCTCCTCAACTGCATCAACACACTATGAGTCTATTTTTTTCAGCAGTTTTATAACTTCTCTTCATGTCGCATATGTACATCAACCCGAATCCTTCAATCGTTCATAGAAATCTTTCCAGAAAATTAAAGATCTCGAAATTCCGAATCAACAAAATTGGTTCGGAAGTGGGAGTGGAGCAGCCGCTCATTGTTTGCCGGTGGAAGCCTCTGCTGATGGTGCTCCAAATTTCAAATAAGAGTTAAATATTCGGGAAAAACAGAGGAAACAAAAATTTTGGGAACAAAACAAAATTCTGGGATTTCCATCGGACATGATTTTTTCCATAAATTTGGTTTTCTTTCTTCAGATCGGAAATCTACATATTTCTGCAAAATCTTATTTATAATTACATAATTTACTGATTCAATCCCCTTTTAAGATAAAATCTCCAAGTTATGGGGTTATGGGCTAAGACTTCATTGGCGTTTCTAGCCAATGAAACCAATCGTTCGATCTTTTTTCTGATTTTTTCCCCTAGAAAACCAATTGTTCATTTTTTTTCCTCTTCTTCTACATCCATCCCATATAATCATCTTATATAGTGAAGGTTTTTGTATTCAGTGACCTCATTGCATTAGTCTTTAAAAAGAAGAGTAGGCTGAAGTTCAATTGAAAGATGAAGGAATCACATGCAGATCAAGATGAAGAGGAATAAAGAGTTGTCAAATAATGGAACAAGTATCTCGAGAAAGAGGCAAAAGATTATTAAATTGGTGAAAGTGTTTACCATTCAAGACGTTCGATAGTTCACCTCTAGGAACCCACTGATCATAGCCCTCCGTCGCCAGTTGTTCCCGTTAACAAACAGCAGGTGGTGAAATTTATCCTTGCTTATGTAATTTTTTACTTTCTTATTACATTCTTGCTTATTTACGTGCATTCTGACTGATTTCATTGTTCTTTTCCTTTTAATTTGAGAAGTTGATATTTTTTTACAAGTATCTATTCGTTTGCTTATTTATTTTTATTTTTTTATACAGAAGTGTAATTGTGTGTTGAACTAGGATTTGTGGGTTCAAATACAAATGATAATTACTTTTAATAGTCTTCCAAAAGTAATAAAAAGTAGTATCGATGTATTTAAATTGAAACACTAATATTGATTCTTGAGATATTATTTGCTGATGATGATTTGAATTATTTTGCAGGGAGATATGAGATGGGAAGATAGTGAAGAAGATCAAGAGAGAAACGGATGTCAAAAGTGATGTTATATTTAAGGTTTCGTACAGCACTAATATAATTGACCTATAATTTTAACTAACTATTTATATAATCTCAATTATTTTATCATAGTTATATTTAGTCCAATGTAGTAAAATTAATTTCAAATTCTCTATTAATCTTGAGCAAATTTGTTGTAACATCTCTTTTAATAGTAAACTTAAAAGAAATAATATTTAAGAAAAAGAATGAAAAGAACAAAGTATTGTGTATTATATTTTATATTGTAATCGAGATTATTAAATTTAAAATTTAAGTTTTTATTCATATTGATGAAACTAAATGTGAAATTTCTTTTACTATTAACATTAAAATATACGAAAGGGGTCACTATAATAAATTCCAACTTTGCTTACTTGAATACTACCAAATTTAAAACCACAATTGAGTACATATTAATAAGTTTTTTTTTTTTTTTTTTTACTTTAATACCAAAATAAAAAGAAAAGTACAAAAACCAAAATATCAATTACTTATTTAAAATCAAATAGAAAAAACCCCTTTTCTTTCAAATTCCCTCACCGTTGCTCCTCCCCTCCACCGTCGTTCACCGCCGCTGCAACCCTCGCCGCCGCCGGCCGCCGCCGAAACCTCCATTGTTATCAAGCCGCCGAAGCCTTTGTTATCACAAGTAATATTTGTTTTCGATTTTTTTCTTTAATATTTATTTAGGATTTGATTGTTTGATATGGGTAATTAGGATTTGATTGTTTTAGGTAGGAATGATCGTTAATTAGTAATGGGTGCATCTAATTTTAGTCTGTTTGAGCATTGATTTGAGATTCGTAGGTTGTTCCTCGTTCACAAAAATCGACCTGTATATGTCGATTTTTGCAAAATTTTCGACAGATTGATGTTGAAAATTCTGCAAAAATCGAAATTTAGTTCTCGATTTCTGTGAAAATTTTGAAATTAATGTTTGATAATTCGACAGAACACTGTCGAATTCTTACTGCATGTGTAGTTTTTTTTTATTAATTTTTTTTATTTCCTATTTTTATTTGTTTGTGTTTATATTATATATATTTATTTTTATTTGTGTGTTATTTTGCAGTGGAAGAACCACGTGAACCTCGTATACCTCCGACTGTCTCGAACCGTAAGAAGAGGAAGGAATTATCCGATAAGGGTAAGGGCAAGTCAATCACGACCAAGAAAAAGACCACGACCAAGAAGAAGTCTGAAGAGGGTTCTTCCTCAACGAATCCGGTGCCGGCTCTACCCTCGACTGTAGAAGTTGGTAATTCGAGCAACGAACCGGTCCGAGGTCCCGAGATACCGGAATTGTACACAAATTTTGATAAGCACATTGCTTATCATATTGTGAACGGAGGTCCAGAGCGCTCGGAGCGCGGCTCAGAATTTCGAATTCGGAATCACACAGGAGCTTTGAAAGGCTTGGTTCCGGCGCCATTTATTCAGAGGAAATACAAAGAGCTGGATTAATGTCAGTTGTACAAGCATCGTACAACACTGTGGACGGCCATCTACTTAGAGCCTTCATAGAGAGATGGCAGCCAGCTACCAACACATTTCATTTACCTGTTGGAGAGATGACCATCACACTTGATGATGTGAGTACGTTGGTCGGTTTGCCAGTTGTTGGGCGTACTGTATCTTGCAAGCGTTTGATCCGTGATTCCAAAACGAAGCCCAATAGTTTGATGTTCAAGTTTCTAGGTGAGTACCCGGACGATGTAGACAAGAAGAAAGCGGTGAAGCTGGAATGGTTGAAGGCTAAATTTAGCAAGGTGACCATGATAGACAGTGCGGAGAAGGGGACATACGCCATTCGGGCGTATTTGTTATTTTTGCTCGGGTGTACTATACTGTGCGACAAGACATGAAACATGGTAAGCGTGGAGTATCTAAATCTCGTCTCTGATTTGGATCGAATCGGCGAGTATGCTTGGGGCACTGCATGTCTTTGCCGGTTGTACGATGAGCTTTCGTCAGCCTCACAAAATTCAACGAACTCGATGGCTGGCTGGCTGACTCTCTTCCAATCATGGATTTACGAGCACTTTTCTTATTTGGCGGGTGGTACATTAAAGACGGAATTCGAGGGGCCATTAGCGAGCTGATGGGAGCCTCAGTCAAAGACTACTTCAACACCTGAACAAGCGTCGTACTTGCGATCTCGATTAGATGATTTGATCCCCGATCAGGTAAAATACCAGTTTAATAATTTGTTATTACTACTTAAGTAGGTTTTTAAATCTAATTTTTTATTTATTTTATTAGGTTTTATGGTCACTGTACACGGCTACTCGTGATCGTTTCCCGATGCCAGATTCTGTTTGGTTTAGTGGGATGATATGCTGCATGGACCACTTCGAGGCATATCATCCGGATAGAGTGTTGAGGCAGTTCAACCGGGTCCAAATTATTCCAGGTCTTGTATACTGTTGGGTGCTAAATACCAACACGCAAGTGTACGTATCGCAAACAAGTAGTAAAGTAGACTCGTGAGAGTCGGATGTCGATCCCACAGGGAATACGCAAATTATTTAATCCTAAGTACCAAATCCTAACAATTATGATTTTTATTCAGCCTACGCAGGGTTGTCAAATTAATTAACTAAATAAATTAAACTAATTAAGAAAGCAATTAAACACGAGAAAAATATCAATATAAAACGGATCTAGGATTTTATCTTCCCCCTATGCGATAATTCTTCACCCAATTAATCTCCTATCATGCAAGTTACGATTCCCGATTATTAACCCAAGACACGAAATTATTCATAACCAGCTGTCGCTGCGCTATAAACCTATTATTCATAAAAGATTCACTATATGTCTATGCAAACCTAGTATAAATAAAGCATTAAATAACAAGTCTCGTAAACGATAGGGTTCCAATAAAATCCTAGAATTCATAAAAGATTCACTATTTGTCGCTGCGCTATAAACCTATTATTCATAAAAGATTCACTATATGTCATGCAATCAACACACGCATTCGGTGAAAAACTACTCGAAGGCTCTTCTATCCCTGTTCTAATTATTAAAACTATATGTCAATCAATTCTAACAATAACAAATAGCAACATAAGTTAGCTACGCTCATGCACTAAATACGATCAAGATAGAAGAAATAATCGAAGAATTAAACTTGCATAAAAGTAGAAAAATAGGTTTGAATTACCACATAGGGTTCCAATAAAATCCTAGAATAAAAACTTAGCTACTCATGTTCGCTACGAAAAACATAGTAAAAATACGAAAAATCATAAAAGCTATAAATAAAAATCAAAGAGGAGAACTAGGATGAAGATTCGTCAAGTCTTCGTCTTCGTTCTTGTGCTCCTTGATCGCGTGTAGAAAGATGAAAAATAAAAACCTAAAGATTAAAGATGAAAGGTAAAAGATTAAAAGGTCCGTCTAATTGTGTGCTCTTGGCCTTTAAATAGGGTGCAAAAGTCTAATAGGGCGGGTTTCCTTGTATAATTGAGTTTCCTTCACTGCGCCATCACGTCCACCCGGACGGCCGTGTGAGATTTTGAACTAAAATCCGCACGGCCGTGCGGTCTTTTAATTCTTCAGAAATCTGATTTTTTCACTTTTGGCCCACTTTTTCTCTGAATTTGCAGTTTTCACCCCAAAAGTTGCCAATTCTTCAATTTGCACCTAAAATACAATTAATAACCATATTAAGCACCAATTATCGTAAAAACACATCAAAAGCTCCAATTAAAAGGTACAATTAAGTGTATAAATATACACTTAACATATACATGTCAAAAGATATGTACAAAGCTCTAGTTAACAAAGGTCGACCAGTCCAGAACTCAATATTCGCTGCGTATGGCGAACGATTCTCTGATCGGTGGGAGGAGTATTGTCTGGACAAGGAGTCGAGGTCCGTTGAAGTTGAACTCGGGGAGGCGGACACTTCACCGGACTACATGAATTGGTTCCGGCCCATATGCATGTTACAACTCAGTAGGCATAGAGCCCATTCACCTCAACCCCAGGCGGATAGACCTCGACCACGTGAAGTTCGTCTAGGGGGTGGTCCTGATAAGGAGGTCCAACTTTTGCAAATTTTGGAGTTGGTGAAGGGCACACTTAGCGATGTGCAGGGACTTGTGCCATCCGACGCTCATACGGTCATGTGGTGGACCCTAAATGATATTGTTAGATTGATTGAGCCGGATGCCCCACTTCCACCTCCATCGAGCTCGTCGGATGCCCCACCACCACTCCAGCTAGCTCGATGGAGCCACTTCCACCGCCATCGAGCTCGTCTGATGCCACACAAGCAGTTGTGAAACGCGTGTTTAGTAGGAAGAAAAAAACACAGGATTAGTCTTGTGTGTTTTAGGACATTAAGTATTTTTGATGGATTTTGTTTGATTTTGATGTTTTTTTTTTTTTTAGATGGATGTTGTTTGGTTTAGATGTTTTTTTTTAATTTAGTTTTATATGGATTTTGATTGTTTTAAATGGAATTTTTTTGATAATTTGCAATTTCTATTTTTTTTTTTTGTCCAAAACACTTAGAATATGTTGTTTATGCTACATTGCTACATCCAATGGTCACGAGTGGCAGGAACATCCCAGTTACTCACAATAGTTTGCATGCTTCTAACGGTTTCTTCGCCACGGTGCATGGCCGTGTAAATGGAAAAATTACCAGTCAACTCCCGTAGCATGTCATCTCGTACTCAACCCCATTCATCTTCTCCAAATTCCATCATAGAGGAAACTGCCCAAAATCCACAGTGGCCATCTGAACCGACATTGATGATTTCTCGAACATGCATACGAAATCGTGGATGGATCGTCTCAATGTACTTATTTTTGCTGATCAAATGGTGGCAATCCTGCATTTGCATCTTCAAATAATAGTTTGAACGACTCTTGCGTCGGTATAGTGCTTTTCCCTGACTCTTTGAGTTGGTATAGTGCTAATAGAATCATTCGAGGGCACTCTAAATCTCTTCGATACAGGTTGCTTGAAAGGTATAAGCTGCAGTATATTACACAAAATTACTTAGCACAATTATAAAATACAACAACTACAACGAAATGAGACGATAGTAGCGACATTTACCTTTGGAGAACAACTAGCTCGCTTCGATTTTTTTTTTCTTTGGCTCCACATACTCAAAATGTGATTTGTCACGGGTGCTTGATTTGTCGTTCTTATTCTTTGCCAGTCGACCTTTGCTAACAACTTTTTCACTTGGCTCCGTAAGGTTAGTCTTCTCTGGGTGGGTAAAATGTCTCAAATGGTTGTGCAATTGAGTCTTTGCATCGAGATCGGCACATTCAAAGAGCTTCTGGTATTCCAATAATTCTTCATCGAGGGTTGGTAGAATGACTTCGTCTATGGTCGCGACGGGCTCCATGCTCATGTGTTTCCAATACGAGCTTATTAACTCAAGTGGGATAGGACATTTGTTCACAACAACATACTCATGAAGTTCATGGCAACATGGTAGACCGTGAGTTGTTCGGATGAACTGCAACCCATATCGCTCGGTTGCAATAATTTCGCGTTGTCCACCTCAACTTTGAGTAGTTGCAGAGCGAATTTTGAGATACTTCCACGAAGCTCATTGTATATCAACGTTTTGAAAGTGTGTTCGTAAGTATTTTTACTTACTTCAAAAGAAGCTTTGATGTCATTGTATTGTTCGACAATTTGGTTGTTGACTTTCGTATACAAATCCACAAAGGTGCCAGTCGAATTATGCACATCCCTTTTCATTCGTCTGTGTGCCCCCTCCACCCTACTAGAAGTGTACGTTCCAAAATGAGTACACTTAATTGTCCACACCGATGCAAGTTTCTCCTTGTACGGATCCAACCATGAATTAGCTACGTATGTTATAGCCGACGGGTAACCGACAAATGTTCTTTCCATTGCCTCCCAATCCTCATTGAACTCCTCTATAGTATTTCTTTCAATAAGAGCCGAAAAAGCCGACTGAAATTGCTTCCATTTGGTGATGTCCTTTGTGAACATTTTCTTATAATTGGCCAATATATTCTTGTTCACATGCCACCGACACAGCAAGTGATGACTCGATGGATACACATTGGCCACTACTTTCATTAAAGCCAAATCTCGATCTGTTACAATGCAATTTGGCCAAGGACAACTTATCATGGCCTCCATCAAACAACGCAACACCCATTCGAAATTTTCCGTCTTTTCGTGATCCAAGTATTCAAAGGCAATGGAGAACGTCATGTTAGTACAAGTAAAACCCACAATCTCAAGAAATGGGAGTCTGTAACGATTGGTCTTGTACGTGCAATCGATGACGAATATGTACGGATACGACTGTGCCAACTTAATGCATTTCGGGTGGATCCACAACAAGTCAGTAATCGGATTCAACTCGTTCGATCTATGGTACGAGAGGTATTCATCTTCTTTCAACCTGGCGAACAATAATTGCAATTGAGATCTCCCAGATAATTCATTGAAATTTAACTTAGAGATAGTATTGTAAACTGTCTTCATACCAGTTACATTAGACGGGTCATTTTCCTTCAATAATCTTAGAATTGCCCTTGGTTTCACCATTGCTTTCTTCAAAGTGTGAACAAGTGAAGTCTGCTCCTTTGATAATCTTCCAGCATAAGAGTGTTCGTGCAAGTTTTCAAACAAGTTATGGTTGTGAATACCACTATAAACATCCAATTTCCACTCAGCCTTTTCATCATCCTTGTGTTCTTTTGTCCCCTTCAATTTAAACGGACAATTGCATTTCTTTGAACCGGTGCTCCTTTTTCCCGGTCTTTGATCATCATCACCGGGTACCTTCTTGCCAGCATAAAGGCCCCCACGCTCACAACGAACAATTACAGACGGTGTCCTACGTCCTCTACCCCCGTCACACGAACCCGCAATCATTAACACCATTCCAATTCTTTTACATACTTCACGAACCCATGCCATTAAAACTTTTTTTGTTGGGAATTTTTTTGACGTGGTAAATGAATGGGTGCAATCGATCTACACAAAAGTGGAGAAAATATTAGACAAGTAAATTTAATTTGCAACAGGAAAAAATCGACACCTAAGTGTCGAATATAATGGACAAATTCGACGGGTAACTGTCGAATTTCACCTCTATTTTCGACACTTAAGTGTCGAAAATGAGTATAAATTCGACAGTTACCCGTTGAAAACTGTATAATATCAATTGTTATGTGTTTCGACACATACATGTCGAAAATAAGCACAATTTCGACCTGTATGTGTCGAAAGTTGATGGCGGAATTTAAAAAAAAATAGAGAATAAAAAATGATGTTTTAGCTCAAAAAATACATGGATACATACCTTAATGGGTTCTCCTTGCTCGTAAACTACCATTCTATTGTCATTTGACGCCATTTTGCATGTTGTGTAAGATTTTGATTTCTTTAGTTTTGAGGTTTTTTAAGAGGGTTTTTGGGGGAGGGAGAAGAAGGAGGTGAAGGAGGTGAGGGGTTTGTGAGTGAGGAGGCAAATGGGTTTTGAGCATTTTTGATTATTTGGTATTTAAGAAAGAAAAATAATATTTGAATATTTTTTTGGTTTTGATTTTCATTAAGGGTAATAAAGTAATTTACTATTAATTATTTATTTTTTATTTTTTTTATATTCAAGTAAGCAAAAGTTGGGATTTGTTATAATGATCCCCTATATGAAATTTAAGATTATAATCACTAAAAGAATGTAAGATAGTCAAATTACAATACAATTAAACATTACTTAACACACAAAAAAAGGAAAAAAATGTGGAAGAATGTAGAACAACATGATGGCATGATGCACATTCATGACAATTTTACTTCTTGAAATAGATAATAAAAAAAATGAAAACATGAGCCCACATTTTTTCACTAAACCTTTCCTAGTTAACTGTAGGGTGATGTGTAGGGACATTCAACTCCTTTTTTTTAGGAAATCTGACATGAAAATGGTTTTAGAAGTTCGACTAGAGATGCTCTAATGAGTGAACTGTCACGGTTCGAGCCATTCGAATGTGAATATAGAGATTTCAACCTACTCTTGTGTACATTAATACAATCGACTTTAGCATGTAGGTACACCGGATTAATTCTTAAATAATAAGTTGCCCTTGTTTTGATTATATATTTGGATTAAGTGTTAGATTTTATTTGAGATAATCAAAGGTTAGAGAAAAATATAACAATCAATGATGTATTATATATATTTCTAGAACACATATTGATTCTATTAATAAAATAAAATTAGATATATTAATAGCGTGTGTTTTTTTTTCATTTATGTGTTTCCAATACGAATGGACATAGAGTTCAACACGTAACATGTCTTGAGGTTTTATAATGATAAAGTAACATTCAGTCAGTTCATCAAATATTTCATTTATCTCCTTTTTGGTCCAAGCTCTTTTTATTTGATGAATCGAAATGGATAAATCGTTCTTGTTTATGAATTAATGAAATCATGAATACTTATTTATTTATCGTTTGAATAATAATAATAAAAAAAAACAAGATTTATTGGGTAAAACATATTCATATATGTTTATGGGACATATCAAAATATTTGGAAAATGTTGGAATGGGAGTGAGCGAGGATGTGCATTTTGTTCTAGGCTTCTTTCATCACGAAATATACTACGGCATTCTTAAGAAAAATCCCTTTTTAGACCATTTTTATTTTATTCAAATTTATATAAACATCTTATAAACTTCAAATTTCCCAAAGAATTCTCAAGAAAATTAGAACATCTCCAAGTGATGTGCTATAAGCTAAATATTACCAAATTTTAAAACTTTTGTAAAAAAAATGAGCTCCAACAGCTATGCTAAAAATTAGCACACTTGTTAAATAATCAATTTTGCTCTCCAAATTTAACCAGCCAAGCATGGATGCTAAAATTAATTTTTTGGTATATGTCTACCAACTTCAAAAGCGTGAATGTTTTTTTGTTTCTTAATATTTTTGTGTTTCCTATTATGCCCCTTATAACAAAGTTATATTATCAATTAATTATGGTCAATTTTGTAATAACAAAAATGAAAATAATAAATTAACATAGCTTGATAATGTAATTTAAATTTTTTCATGTGCTATATCTATACTAAGGTGAGAGTTTATTTTCTTCTTATTGTAATTTTTTCTACATATTGAAATTTTTGATGTAATTTAATTTGTATAAAACTACATTTGAAAATATTTCCAATGATATATTATAAGCATATATATGTAAAATTTTATTTTAAAATAAATTTTTTTATTTTAAATTAAGCATTAGATACCTAAAGTAGTTCCAAATTTTAAATTAGTTCTCATACAATTTTTATCACCTAGAAAACGTAATATGTAAACTCAAACTAATTATTATTTATATTATATTATATTAAAAGTATGATAATCTTTTCATATATTATAATTTACTTCGAATTAAAATCGAAGTTTAGTTTCTTAAAGCTTAAATAAAATGTATTTCATACAAAACTCATAACATAGTTTTTCAGTGATATATCATAAACATGTAAGTGAACGTTATCAGGTTAATTACCATTATTTAGAAATAACAAAATACAATTAAAAATAAATATTGATAACCAATATATAAGAAATAAGTCTAGCAATAAGATGAAATAGTTGAATGACAAATATTGATATTTAAATATCGAGGTTAAAGAAGTTCTTAAATTTTATTTACTATCGTTATTTATGAATTTTATTAGTATAAGTGATAATATTATTTAACATAGTCAATGATCGGAAAAAAAAAACATAAAACATAATAAGTTAATAAATGACAATGTATGTTACTTACTTTTTAGTAATATAATTTTAATATCAAGGGCCTGTTAATATATTAGAAATGATGTTAACAGTTTTTTTTCTATTATCGTTATTATTTTCATATATATATTAAATTTCAACAATGCTTTTTTTTAGAGTGACATTTCAAGAGTTTTCCAATGATCTTAATATTATAAGCATATATATGTAAAAATTTATTAAAATGAACCCTGTTGGTGTAAGTTAACCATTAGATACCTAAAGTAGTTTCAAATTTAAAATTAATTCTTATATAATTTTTAATACTTCAATTCTACAACTATGAAAATATAATAGTGTAAACTCAAACTAATTACTATTATATTTACTAATATCAATAATAATAATAATATATTATGTTATATTAACAGTATGATCATGTTTAAATATATTATAATTTCTTTCATAATTCAAAGTTTATTTTCTTATTTTTTTTTAAAGAAATTTTGTTTCATATAAAACTCATAATAGAGGTTTTCAGTGACATATCATAAACATGTAAGTGAACGTTTATGTCAAAAAAAAATTTAGCCGAGTATTATGAACTTAATATACTTTTGATTTTCAAATTGGTGAACTTTTCATTGTAGATGTCAAGTCAATTAAGGAATATTAAAAAATAATAAAATAAAATTAAAAATAAATACTCATATATAAGAAATATTTCTATAAATAAGAAAAAATAGTTGAGAATGACTAAGATAGATTATAAATATTGATGTTAAATAAATTCTTAAATTTTATTTACTGTCGTTATTAATGTATTTTATTAGTATAAGCGCGATAACATGATTTAATAATAGTCAATTATATAATAAAAAAGAAACATAAAAATATAATAAGCAAATAAATGATAATGTATATTAGTTATGTTTAGTAATATAATTTTAATATCAAGGACCTGTTATTATACGAGTCATTTTTTTTTCTAGGCCATTTGGCCCAAAAATTTTTACAAATAGGACGAATTCTGGGTCAATTTCAATTTTACAAATAAGCGTCATTCAAATTACGCTTCTTAAGAAGCCGCCACTTGGCAAATTGTTATTGGATTTGTTTTGTTTCTTTTTCAAAGTTGTGGAAGAAGAAAGGTTTGACCTTAGGTGTCATGGGCCATCCTTTTCCTTTTTTTTTTCTCTCTCTTTTTTTTCTTTTCCAGTTAATTGTAGATTTTATTTCTTTATTTAATTTGTTGTTTTTAGCAAGGTTCTAAAAGGCGGTTATCGGGTACGTGGCGGTTAGGTACCGCCACACGATAAATCGGCGCGGTGGTGATTTATCGGAGATAAATCGGAAATATATCGGTTTTTAAATTTAGTGTAATATATTTCTAAATATTATTTGTAAATACTCAAAATATATATAAAAGAATATTTCAACATAATATTCATATGTTATTACATAATTCTAATTACTCAATAAATAACAAAAATTTAAAAATAATAAGATCATAATATAATAGAAGATTCTTACGAAATACAAATACTACGCAAGTCTTTCTCACCAACAATTAATATAAACACAACAAAGCATAAATTGCGGGGTAGTACGTTTGGTTTTGGAAGTTGAAAGAATTGGAGAAAAAAAAAATCAAAACATATTTTCATTTTAATTTAAATTAAAAAAAAACCGATTTGTTGACCGATATATCGGTTTGACCCGCAAAAAAACCGCCGCAAACCGCCTCGCCGTAAAAAAACGATATTCCAAACCACCTCAACAAAATCGTAAAGGTTTATAACCGATACCGATATGGCGACGATATATCGACCGCCACGACCGCTATTTAGAACACTGATTTTTAGTAGCTAACTAAAAATAGTTAAATTTTACACAATTAAAAAAACCTTTTACTTTACAAGTTTTACTTTGCTTATTATTTTTTCAACAACTAAAACTAGTAGAAGGTTTAATTAATTAATGTTTGCAAATCTTTTTTATTTAATCTTTTTTATTTGAAAATTTAAAAAATAATAAAAGGTTTACTTAATTTTTTTATAGGAAACTTTAAATTGATCAAAGAAAATCATAATCAACACAGTCATAAATTTTAATAATATTTTCGGCGATGCACCTTCTACCAACACGTTCATTCCCATATGACAAAGGATATTATTGAAACACTAATATTTTTATTATTATGTTTATTTATGTGTTCAATTACAAATTTCTTATAAAAAATATTTAATTATACTTTATATTATATTTACTTTTCAAATCAACACAAATTAAATAAAAATAAAATATTTTCAATTTGTAAAACATAAATGCTTCGTAATTAATTAAACCTTTTATTAATTTTAGTTATTAAAATTAATTAATTAAACAAAATAAAAAATATACAGATTTTTTTTAATCAAGCAAATTATTATTTACTTTTAGTTATTAAATACAATAATTAAATAAAGAAAATGAAATCTGAAATTAATATATATATATATATATATATATATATCCATATATATATTCCGGATGAGAATGCGTCTTAGGAAAATGTAGTA
>NW_012193445.1:1653567-1690526 GCF_000504015.1 Erythranthe guttata
TATATATATATATATATATATATATATATAATAAGTAAAAAGATGGTCCCAGACCAAGTGACACAAAACTTTAAAGCTTTGAGACAAGCCAATAAGAAGATGACAAATGGCGGCTTCTTAAAAAGCGCAATTTGAAGTGACGCGTATTGGTAGAATTGAAATTGCCTCATTATATGTCCTACTTGTGAAAAAAATTGAGCCAAATGGCCTGGAAAAAAAAATGGCCCGTTAGTATACTAGAAAATATGTTAAAATGTGTATTCGTTTTTTTTTTTTTTTTTTTGTTATTGTAATTATTTTTATACATTAAATTTCAACAATGATTTTTATTTAATGTTACATTTCAAGAGTTTTTCAACGATCATAATATCATATGTATATAAATAAGTAATCACATAAAAATGACTTTGTATTTTTAAATTGAGGGCTCCACGTTTTATGTATTTTTAATCTTTAGATGTAACAATTAGTCTTATTATATATTCCATTTGTCCTATATTGGATGTCGTTTTGGTATATTGGAGTTGTCTATTTATATATCTTTTGCAACGAAACAAATTGGTTGTGCATACATATCTTTTGAAAAGAAATAAATTCGTGGCGTATACTAAATACATTGGCGAAGAAATAAATTTATTGTCTATAATAAATGTATTGGCAACAAATTACAGTTGACAATGGAACAAATTTGTTCTGAATTATAAACGTATTTGCAACGATATATTTTGGGTGACGAAATTGATTCGTTGGCTATAATAATGTATGCATAACGATTTTTTATTTTCGTTGTCATGAACTTTCAGTAACAAGGATTTGACAACGAACATGGCAACAAAAAATATTCGTTGCGAATTATATTGGCAACAAAATTTTACCGTTTCAACAACAAAATATTTCGTTCAAATATAATATTTCTTGTAGTGAATTTTCTTATGTTATATTAAAAGTATGATCACCTTTTAATGTATTATAATTTCTTTTATAAGTCGAAATTTATTTTCTTATACTCTTAAATAAAATGTATTTCGTAAAAAATCATAATACAGTTTTTCAGTGACATATCATAAACATGTAAGTGAACGTTCACGTAAAAAAAAAGTTAGTTGAGTATTAGAAATGAAATGTACCTTTGATTTTCAAATTGGTGAACTTTTCATTGTAGATGTCAAGTTAATCAATGAATATTTTAAAATAATAAAGTAAAATTAAAAATAAGTACTCATATATAAGAAATATGATGTCTAGAAATAAGAAAAAAATAGTTGTGAATGACTACGATTTATTATAAATATTGAGATTAAATAAATTCATATATTTTATTTACTGTCGTTATTTATGCATTTTATTAGTATAAGTGATAACATGATTTAACCATAGTCAATTATATATAAAAAAACATAAAATATAATAAGTAAATAAATGAAAATATATATTACTTATTTTTAGTAGCATAATTTTACCGTCAAGGACAAGTTAGTATGCTAGAAAAATATGTTAAAAGTTGTATTTTTTTTTTTTAATTGTAATTAAATTTCAACCACCCCTAAGGTATGGTCAAATTATGAAAATCACCCTCTTGTTTGGGTAATTACAACCACCCCTCTCAACTATAAATATTCTTACATGTCCATCCTTGTGGTTTCAAATTTATTGGAATCTTCGAGAGTATATGGAACATTATCACTTTTGTACCCGTTTGATCCCATTCGAACTCTACATTTTGAAGCAAGATGATCATAATATGTGTTTTTTGGCTTTTATATATCAGATTATGGAGCATCAGAAACTGTGTTTTTACACAAAACGAGTACAAACTAGAGCACATTCCACGAAATCTAGATGATTATGTTGAATTTGACACCATAATGGTGGATGTGTAAGAAAAAAATATAGTTGAGGGGTAGATGCAATTATTCAAACAAGAGGGGTTTTTTCGTAAATTAACCATACCTCAGGGGATGGTTGTAATTTACTCCTATTTTTATACATCAAATTTCAATAATGCATTTTCTTTAGGGGCAATTTGATAAACACACATGAGCTCCAATTGTCTTTCAAATGAGGACATACCGACTTTTGCAATTTGCTAAAAGTCATGTATTCTTTAGACTCCCCACACTCCGTCAGATCCCGTCCAACCCCATCGCATTTCATCAAATCTGCTCGATTCCTACTCCCCACCGCCGCCATCGTTGAAAGGCTCTATCGCACAGGCGGACATACATAATCACACACCTACATACGCACATATGCAACCTCACACGTACACACATAAGATTTTGGTTACAGTCATTCATATCCGCTGTAACCTAATAATCATGGAAACCAAATCGAAAAAATATTAAGAATTTGATGATGATGATGATGCATCAGAGATTTAACTTTTTTTCTTCAGCTTATATAACTAAGCTGTGTAACTAAGCTATGCAAATAAGCTGTCTAAGCTGTGTAACTAAGTTGTCTAAGTTGTCTGTGTAAGTTGTGTATATGATGTGGGAAGCATCTATTCTTGTTCAAGTTTTTTCTTCACTGTATTTCATCTAAGTTGTTGCTTATTAATATAAATAATTTGTGCAAATCACCGTGTCGCCGTTACTGTTAGTTTTCTGCAGAGATTCCGTTAGAGGGGGAGCGCACATGGTCTTTCAACAAAAGGGCAAAATGTGTGTGTCTTTGTAGCTATAGAGAATATTTTTGCGAGACCTCCAGCTAATTTTACCTTTTCTTTAAAGTTACACTTCAAGAGTTTTTTTTTTTCTCTTATTGTAGTTGGTGTTGTTGTATATATTCGCCGTAATATGTTCATGTAAACTAAATTTTTCAGTTTTTACCTTTGTAGTTGTTGCCTTAAGATTGTGAAACACAATTGTTCCAATCATTAATATTTGTAATTTGTCCTAATTGTCTAAACCTCTGCTTCTTCAAACTTTGTTCTTCATTCATTCTCTTCCTGGAAAAATTTCAATAATCAATCAAGATTGTATTTTTAGCACGAAACTAGAGATGAAACAGTTGGTACTTAACCTATTCCGTCTTTTTTACCTCTTCCCCGCCGTCTTAACTTTCGGTCAGTCCACAGGCGCCCCTGCTCCCGGTCCAACCAACCTGACCGCCATCCTCGAGAAAACTGGTCGGTTCACCATATTCATCCACTATTCCTCATCCCATCTTCTTCCCTGCTCCATCTTCCACAAACAAATCCATCAAATAACGAAATCGAGAATCGTCCCAAATTTTGAAGGCTATCAATCGAAATTCTATAGAAATTTGAATGGGGGATTTGAAGGCAAATTTTGTAGTTTTCTTTGATTTTAACTCATAAATTGATGCCCTGGGATATGAAATTTTCTACAAGCGCTTTCGAATTCCAAATTTTAAATGAAGCAATTTGTCATGTACCCAGAAAATCTGAGTCAGGAATTGAAGAAGATGAGGTTTATTTCAAGAGTTCACCAATGATCATAATATAATAAATATGTATATAAATAAGTGATCACATAAAAATGACTTTCCATTTGTTAATTGAGGGCTCCACGTTTAATGTATTTTTAATCCTTAGATGTAGAATTAGTCTTATTATATACTTACTAGTCAGTCTTATTGTTTACTTCAGTAAATTTTATCAATATTGTGTTGCAACTCAAACATCAATATTAATAAAAGAAAATAAAACATTATTAAACAACAATGTATGAAAATAAAGAAAAAGTTAAGTAATAGATGTGGATGATCAAAACTATTTTAAATTTTGAGGTCAAAGAAAGAAAGTAAATATAAGGGTGTATACGTATAATTAGACCGAAGGGAGGTCGATATAGGTTACTCAACATTTGATCAGGGGTAAAAATAAAATTTAAAAAAAGTAAATGATCAAATGAGTTAAGTCTTAGCTACTATCCAAATTCAAGGGAGGTAAAGTTTTAAATTAGAGGCAGTGGCAGACTAGCTGTAATTATACTAAACATCAGGGCCTTGTTTTAAAACTTAATTGTTTCGAACAATATTTATGCAGAGAAATTCAAGATAATGAAAATTATCAACTATCACAACAAAATAAGATAAATTTTAAGGGGAACTATGCAATACCCCCCTCATTTAAAAAATATTTTGATATAAACCCAATTGACTTTAAAATTTTTTTTCAAAACCCAAATCCCAATCTAAATTAGTGAGACCCCCATCCATCACCAGATATGATAAGACTAAAGTGCCCATGTGTTAGGTTTTTAACGTGATATAATTTTATTTCTCACTCTTGTATATCTCTCCCTCTTTCTCTCTCTCTCTCTCTCGTCTCTCTCACTCTCGTTCTCAATTGCTCTCTCTCTCTCTCTCTCTCTCTCTCTCTCTCTCTCTCTCTCTCTCTCTCTCTCTCTCTCTCTCTCCTCTCTCTCTCTCTCTCTCTCTCTCTCCTCTCTCTCTCTCTCTCTCTCTCTCTCTTTTTTTTTCTCCCCTGCAGATCTGCAACTGCCATCGCCGCCATCCTTCCCCTTCTCCGCACCACCGTCGTAGTCCGCTCACCCTGGCTACCGATCACAGCCGCTCACCGCACTATACCTAGCCGTCCGCCTCGGAGATGCCACCGTTGTTCGCGTCCTCGTCACCGCCGGCCGGCCGAAATTCAATTTCTCTTCTTCTTCTCAATTAAAAAATTATAAATTCACCCCACTCTCTCTGTTTCATTCACCGTCGTTGTCCTCGCCTCACCCTCCATCCCTTTCATTATTTTCATTTTTTTCATTTATTTTCTCTCCAGATCTGAAACAGCAGCATCAACGTGACTACTCTGGTTCGAATGTGACTATTGATGATTCACTCGATTAGTTAAACTGTGTTTGAAGGTCAGAGGTTCTGCTTTAATTTTGTTGGTTTCGTAATTGGGGCTGGGTTGTAGTGTGTGTATTCAGATATGTGTGTATGTGTATTTACAGCCGAATTTTCAATGTTTTTTTGGGTCGTCTTAATTGGTGTAAATGATCGTTACTGATTGAAATTTTATACCGATTTACGCAGAGTCACGTTGTGACTACTCTGTAAATCTTTTGTTCGTTTTGCGTTAATTGATACGATAGTGTAATTTTATTGTAATTTGTTTTTTTGAGTTACTTGATATGTTTCAATGTGTTTGTTGTGGTTTCAATGTGTTTGTTGTGGTTGAATTGAATTCACATAATATTATGTGATTTGCATTTACAGAGTAGTGCAGATTTATTCATCAGAAGTAGTCACATAGTAGTCACATTCTCATTTTTTTTTTGTGTAGTGCTGCACATCATGTCGTCAACCTTGATGATTGTGTTGAAGTATGGAGGCTCGTTTGGGGTGAAGATATGTCAGGGTGATTTAGTCTATGAAGACCTCGTTGGCTTTGTCACTGATAAGTGTTGCAGTTTGACTTCGAATATGACTATAGCCATATTTATGTATTTTTCGAATATGACTGTAGTCATATTCGAATATGACTATTGTTGAATATAATATATATTCTCGTTTTCAAGTTGGCTTCTAGTAAGTAAATTCAAATTGATTTTTTTGTGTGGATATTGATTGAATTGTTTTCGTAAACAATAGGGAATCTTCGTTGTTTTATATGATTTGGTAAACATGACTATGCCATATAATCGGAATTTTTAAGTTCAAAATATAAAAAAACGCAATATAAAGAAAAAATATGACTACAGTTAATATAGTCACATATAGTCATATTCGGCGTTGCAAACCTATGGATAAAAATTTTTCAATTTTTTGTTTAAAAAAATAAAAAATAAATAAATAAATTATTTTTATTAAAAAATATTAAAATAAAAATAAATAAAAATGGCTAAATAAAGTCCGAAAATAATATAAAAATAAAAAAATAAAAAAATAAAAAAATAAAGTCCGAAAATACTTTTTTTTGATTAGGTAGCAATTTTTTAGGAATTTGGAAGCAGATTTTTAGGAATTAAATTGTTATTAAGGAAAGAGAGAAAAAATGAATAATTAAGATAAATTATACTAATTAATCCTAATTAGCGGGATTTAGGTCCTCATTAATAGGAATTTTGTAAATAGTAGATAATTATTGAGAAAAAAAAACGTGGGATTTAGTTGCCTTATTAATAGGAATTTTGTTAATACTAGATAATTATTAAAAAAAAGGCGTGAGGTAGCATAAGGGTAAGATTGGAAATAAATATTCTAGGGGGTTTTCACAAAGGAAGAATTATGGTATGGACATATCACTATTTTTTATCCATAGGAGGGGTGTATTGCTAATGACCCCAAATTTTAATATGAGCATTTTCCATGCATGGATTAATATGTAACAATTTATTTTATTTATTTTCTTTTGGTTTTATATTCTTATTGATTTCAGTTTTAGAATAATTTTATTTCATCATACGTTTTGATACATAAGCGGACATGAAGTTTTGTACTTATTTGATTTTATTTAAAAAAACATTATTTGTAAAATATATTATGTAACTTTTATTAACTAATCATAAGTTATATATTAAGTAAAACCATACATAATTACGTGCAACACACGTGGTGCTTGCTAGTGTAATAAAATATTTATACAATTTATAAATGTTATAGTATTATTTTGATACAATTAAATAGAGCAAGCATGATACATCCTTAAGAAATACATTGAAAAACATAATAAGACACGTGAAATGCACGTACACCTGTCTAGTATCATAAAAAAACATGTAGAACAAGTTAACATAATAGGGTGCTTTAGCTGCAACGTACGTACTCTTGATCTGCATCAAAAGGTCAACTAAAGCCCGCAACTTCCTCTACAAGCTCCAACATAATCAAAAACCCTTATGATCCTTTCCTTTGCGTGTGAAAATAATAGTCGATTTTCACCAGAAAGAATCGATTTCAAAAATTAGTGTTTAGTTGATCGAAAAAAGATTAATTCGTGGTGCTTGGTGACATTTTCCATCATCTGGGATGCGTAGGGTGGGCCGTTATGTTCGTCGTTAGAGGATATATATTTTTATCTCAAATGCTATTTTGATCCTTCAATGACAATAAAACAGTATTGGGTCAAAAGATTAATAAAATGTCAGTTTTGCCCATCCAAATAATTGTACAAGTCGCGTGTTTATGTGAGATTAAACAAATACAAGAGAATATGTTCTTCTCCATGTTTGGTTACTGATTTTCTTTACAATTAATTTAAATGAGTTCGATCATATATTTTTTTAAGAATTCCTTATTTTTTTTCTAGTGTAACTTCATGAATGAGGGGATCCAATCCGTTTCCTAGATAAAGTGTACCTAATACAAATACAATCAATGTACATATCTTCATAAATTGTGTTTTCTATGTATGTGAACTTATTTAAATAAACGATGAAATATACAAATCTATGTATTATATCTAGAGAAGTCAATTCAATATTCTTGCTCTGATTAATCAAAGTTGGCACCGAATTATCTCCGAGGTTGTAAAGTATATTATGAGATCATTGGCCTGCAAAAAGTAAAAAAAAGAACACAATAATTAAATTGGCCAGGCTGGTGGAAGACATTGTCAAAAACTATAATCAAATTTTATGTTTAAAATAAGAGGTCAAATACAACGCCTAACAAAGGAAATTATTTTATTATTTGATCAAATGATTAGTCTTTGACTCAATGGGCAAAAAATAAAATATATTTGTTTATCATATTCAAACAAAGAAAGTTGTTCACATATCAAAGCCTGCCTAATTTGGATTAAATAATAGGTTAATTGTATATAATATAACCCTAAAGATGAGGACTTAGATCAACGTATGTCCACATCAAAAACAGATTAGCAAATAAACTCATCTTCATCTTTTTTTTCTAAGATATTTTATGATATAATTTAAATCACTTTCATCCATTAAACTATAACTTCATCGATATTACATTGACCCCGTATTTAACAAATAAATCGCATTCACCCCAGTTTTCACCAATGTTTTATTTATCTGAACTTTTTTTTTTTTCTGGCCATCGACGTCGTTGACTTATTTATTTTTTATTTTTTTATTTTTTGATATTAATTTTTCATGATTTTTTTTTTCCGGCCGGTCGCCGGAGTTGGCTGCTGAAATCGAAACCGAAACATAACTCTAGTCTCTGGTGTTGATTTTTTCTTTTCCAATTTTTTTTTTCTCGAAAATCATTTTTCGGCCGGTCCCCAGAATTGACAGACGATCTCCGGCGTTGATTTCTTTTTTTAACAACTAACAGATATAATTTTACTATCTAATACAATAATATTGCACTGAGACAGTCATATTACTGTCTCAGACAGTACAATTACTGTCTGGGACAGTAATATTACACTGAGATAGTAAAATTACTGTTCGAGACAGTAAAAATATTGTTTGACACAGTAGTAATGCAGACTGAGACAATAATATTAATATTAACACAATAATATTTCTCCGTGAGAAAGTATTATATATTAATATTAACAAAGTAATATTACTGAAAAGAGTTAAAAAATATAAATATATATATATATATATATATATATATATATATATATATATATATATATATATATATATATATATATATATATATATATATATATATATATATATATATATATATATATATATATATATATATATGTTTAAAAAAAAAGTCAACGTCTGAGATATTTGGTTAACCTGCGGATGTTTTTTTTTGTTTTTAATTCAACAACGATGATCGGCGGTCACCCGAAATTACCGACAATGACAGTTAAAATTAGGGTTAAAATTGGATTATGGGTCAACAATGATTAATTGGTAAAATTAAGGTTAAACTAAGGTTTGATCATGAAATTAAAGTTGAATTGGAGTTTTAAGAAGTTAGAGGTAATGTTGGTATATGTAAAATAGTTTTCATTAGCAAATATATTTAAATAGGGTGGTTATATTTGCAAAACAAAACATTTGAATATCAGTCTTTTAATTAAATGTCGTTGTCATGGTTTTTTTTTTCAATTTACCTTTAAATAATATAGTACTATTAGTATATATCACGAGAGCTTTCGATGTATGAATTTTCACTTTTTTGGATGATGTCTTCATTTTCATGCTGTATGATTTGGTGTATATTTTATTTTCATCCACTTTTTTTGTAGACTATCATTTTCTTCTTACTTTTGGTAATTCGTCACGGAACTTCTTGGCCTTGTCTATACGCAAGTATTTTTAGCTTTCTTGTAATAAGAACACCTCTAATACTAGTTCTTAAAGTAGAGTTATCAAATACTCAATTGATGTTTCAGATAATATTTTAATATTTATTTAAAATTCATCTACACTAATTATAGTTATCAAATTAATTATCAATTGGAACTTTATGGGTGACTTTATTTGAAATTGACACATGTCAACTTGTAATTGGATGTTAAGTGATTACATATTTATAACTCAATTTTCAGCATGTATATTTACTTTTTAAGATGTGAAGTATCACAATATAACCCTCAATCTGCAGCAAGTATATTTGCAAATGTGAACATTGAATCGCACTCGAAAATTATTATTGATTAAGTAACTGGAACCGATTTGAAAAAGTTTGGGAGATTGAGTATCAGAATCATCTGGAAAGAGAAAGACATGTAGAGAGTGCGGCATATTTACAAAGAACAATATGAAGTGGCTCACATTCTTGCAAATGAGGCGTTTATTCATGGAAACAATAGAACATGGCTCCAAGGAGAGATGTTAGCTCAAAATACAAGACATTGCCTTTTTCTTGATATGATAGGTCTCTATAGCTTTCGTAGAAAGTCGTATAGTTCTCAAAGATTTGTAAAATGGGTACTTTTTTTTTTCTTGTTTTGGTCAACAAAGTTTTAACGAGCTCCCCTTTATTCATGATATAAAATATTTTCTCGGCAAAAAAGAAAGCGTTACATTAACTACAATTAAATTATAATAACAAAACTTTATTATTTAGAAAAATCGTGGTCGGTCAATTATTACCAAGTTAGCTTCTTATTAATAAGAGTATATATAAGCAGTACTTAAGAGCGAGAGGCATATATTGGGAACATATAGGAGTGAAGTGATTGGTTAATTAGTCATTACCTTTTTTTTTTTTTTGATAAGAATTAGTCATTACCTTATTAGATTTGCCTCTTTCCCCTTTTATAAGGTGTCCGTGGATTTCAAATGGTTCTTAGTTCCTTTTTAATTGTCCAATCAGATCGTAAAATATCCCGAGAAATCAAAGATATTTCCATTCTACTTTAACGGCCAAGTCTAATCAAGATTCTTTCAATATTATTAGTCAGCTTCCTCTCGACTTAGTGGGGGGAGCGATCTCTCGCTTAGTTTCTTTCTCGATGCTCACCGTATAATTTATTTTGTCCTAGTGACTATTGTGAGATAAGGCATTTAAAGATAGTTTATGTGTTTTCCCTCCTTAATGCTAGTGTGTAATCGTTTTTGAGTTTTCTTTTCTAACGGGCGTGAAAATTTGTGTCTGGATCATAAAGTTCAAAGGTCTTTACTCCCTTCGTTTTAAAATAAGTGTCGTATAAGGTTAATGCACACCAATTAAGAAAGTTAATAAATACTCTTGATTTTAGGAAAAATATTTCATATTTGGCAAAATTAAGGGTTTTATAGCTTTAAATCTCTTATTAGTTCATTAATCTCTCGTTAATTGTAACGTAAAACTGACAAAAAAATATTGTCCTATCTTAAAATTTTAAAGTGATACTTAATATGAAAAATAAAATTATGGCTAAAACGACACTTAAAAAGAAGCATATATAGAATATCATATTTCTAAAATAAGAACTAAAATTAGATTAATTGGAATAAAATGTGAATTTAACCAATACTTGGGTAAAATTTAAAAGGGCAAATGGCAAAAAAGCCCATCACATGGGACTTAAATGCATTTTAGTCCACAAAAAAAACAGTCTCTCAATTAAGCCCATCCCCATGTCTTTAGTCTAAAATACCCTCAATAATATAATTCTTAACAATTCCACCCATTATGCTCTAACTTCTTTAATATTACACATTGACCCCGGATTTAAACAAATATATCACATTAACCCCCAAAACTTTTTTTTTTCAGAAAATAATTTTTTTTCTGAATTGTTTTTTTTCCGGCCAGATTCCGGCGTTGACCGCCGGAGACCGCCGGTCTCCGGCGTTGACTTTTTTTTTTTTTTTTTTTTTTGAAATTTTTTATTCCTGATTTTTTTTTTCCGGCCGGTCAACCACCGTTGACCGCCGGTCTCCGGCGTTGACTTTTTTTTTTTTTTTTTTTTTGAATTGTTTTTTCTTAGAAAAAAAATATTTTAATTAATATTACTGTCCTGACTACTAAATTACTGTCTGAGACAGTAATATTACTGTTTGGGACAGTAATATTATGAATATTATTTTTCCGAACAGTAATATTATTAATATTATTGTCTAAGACAGTTAAATTACTGTTGGAGACAGTAATTTAACATCCAAGACAGTAATATTAATTAAAATAATTTTTTTTTAAGGAAAAAAAAAAAAAAAGTCAATTAACAGATAAGTTACTGTCTCCTACAGTTAAATAACTGCTGGAGACAGTAATTTAGCAACGAATACAGTAATATTAATTAAAAATATTTTTTTTAAGAATAAAAAAGTCAATTAACAGTTAAATTACTGTCTCCTACAGTTAAATAACTGCTGGAGACAGTAATTTAGCAACGAATACAGTAATATTAATTAAAAATATTTTTTTTAAGAATAAAAAAGTCAATTAACAGTTAAATTACTGTCTCCGACAGTTAAATAACTGCTGGAGACAGTAATTTAGCAACGAATACAATAATATTAATTAAAAATATTTTTTTTAAGAATAAAAAAGTCAATTAACAGTTAAATTACTGTCTCCGACAGTTAAATAACTGCTGGAGACAGTAATTTAGCAACGAATACAGTAATATTAATTAAAAATATTTTTGAAGAAAAAAAAAAAAACAGTCAATTAACAGTTAAATTACTGTCTCCGACAGTTAAATAGCTGCCGGAGACAGTAATTTAGCAGCCAAGACAGTAAAAGTAATTAAAATATTTTTTTTAAGGAAAAAAAAAAAAAAGTCAACGCCGGAGACCCGGCGGTCAACGGCCGTTGACCGGCCGGAAAAATTTTTCAGGAAAACAAAAAAAAAAAAAAAAAAAAAAGTCTACGCCGGAGACCGGCGGTCAACGCCGGCGGAATCTGGCCGGAAAAAAAATATTTCAGAAAAAAAATTATTTTCTGAAAAAAAAAGTTTTGGGGGTTAATGTGATATATTTGTTAAAATCCGGGGTCAATGTGTAATATTAAAGAAGTTAGAGCAGAATGGGTGGAATTGATACGAATTAGGGTTAAAATTGGGTTCAAAATTGAAATTTGGGTTAAAATTGGTTAATTGATGAAATTGGGCTAAATTGGGGTGTAAATCATGAAATTAGAGTTGAATTGGGTTTCAATGAATTGGGGGTAATTTTGGTATATATAAAGGGATTTTCCTTATTTGCAAATAAGTTTGAATGGGCTGGATTTATTTGAAAGACAAAAAAATTGGATGTCCTTATTTTAATTAAGTGCCCTTGTCATGGGCCTATTTGCCATTACCCCAATTTAAAAAAACTAACAATTAGATGGTGGTGCTATAAATGGTTAGCTAGCACCAAAACACGAGAGTAAAGCTACAATATATTAATGCTACTTAAATAAAAGCAAGCTAGATATAATATACCCAAAAATAAATTAAATGGGGACAGCATCTAAACCCGTTGACCGAGAGTATGATAAGGATCCAACGGCTGGAAATACATGCAGCAGCCAAAGCAGAAACTTGTCTTGTGGTGGTGGAATGTGCCAATGCACAATAAAAGAGATAAGCCCACTACCAACTTGTCTGCACCTCATCCTTTAATTTTAATTATTACACACACCCCCCCAACCCCCACCACCCCCCCTCCACATGCACATGATTATACATACACATATACATACAAAAACATGTTTATACAAACAAGTTGCAGAAAGAATACATTGACTGGCAGGGAGCTATACTATAGGTAGAGAAGAATAGTCAACCCTTTTTGGCCTTTGCCCAAAAGTCTTCACAAAACTATATTATAATAATAAGGGAAAATTACAAACACCCCCTTAGGTATGGTCAATTTACAAAACAACCCCTCTTGTTTGGATAATTACATCTACCCCTCAACTATGATTTTTTCTTACACCTCCAGTACCCTTATGGTATCAAATTCAACATAATCATCTAGATTTCGTGGAATGTGTTCTAGTTTGAACTCGTTTTGTGTAAAAATACAGTTTATGATGCACCACAATCTGATATATACAAGCCAAAAAACACATATTATGATCATCTTGCTTCAAAATGTAGAGTTCGAACGGGATAAAATGGGTACAAAAGTGATAATATTCCATATAATCTCGAAAATTCCACTAAATTTGAGGAGTTGAGGGGGTGACTGTAATTATCCAAACAAGAGTGGGGTTTTCGTAATTTGACCATACATCAGGGGTGGTTGTAATATACCCTAATAATAATAAAACTTGTATGTATCTATGTATGTATATGTGTGTGTATGTAGTAGCCAGCTTCTCGTGAAGCCCAATCCAATCACGCAAAGTAAAATTCAACATAGAGTCATCAATATTCAATAACAATATAGTTTGGCTTATCTTTTTTTTTCCATTTGTTCACACTCGGCCGGGTTTGAATCTTTGAATATTTTCCTCTTTTGATAATTCATCTTTTTTTTCTTTTTCTGGTTTTTCGATTTCATTTCATTGATGGGTTCTTGCTGCAGTATTCGTGTTAGGGCGGATCATAGTCCTCGTCGAGACGGTTAGTTAATTCTCAGTTTCATCGGACCAATCTTTTATTTTTTTTCCTAATTTATTTTGTCTGCATAATTAATGAAGATCTCTCTTACTATAAAATTCAATCTAGTTTCAATTTCACTATATATAGTTGGTGCTGTCAATTTGTCATTTCCATCTCACCATTGTTAAGAGAGAAATGAATTAATTGAGATGTATAATTGGATTGCACTCCAACTGTTTGATAAAATGAAGTGCCGACTAAACAGGGCCGAGTTCGAGGTACGTAAGCAATGACGGAAGGGAGACGAGCAGCCGGCGCTCTTCTTCCTCGGCGCCACCCACTCCAAAAGATGAAGGTGAAATTTTGGAGTCATCAAATTTGATGAGCTTCAGCTTCAATGAGTTGAGAATCGCCACCCGGAATTTCCGGCCCGACAGTGTGTTGGGCGAAGGTGGTTTCGGGTGCGTATTCAAAGGTTGGATTGATGAGAATACGTTCAGAGCTGCTAAGCCGGGTACCGGAATGGTTATTGCTGCAAAGAGATTGAACCAAGAAAGTTTCCAAGGTCACAAGGAATGGTTGGTAAGTAGTACTACATACTACTTTAATTTTATTCATCAAATATTTATTCCAAATCATTAATTAGTGAAAAATTATCTGACTAATTTGCAATCTTGAATTCAGACTGAGATCAATTACTTAGGGCAACTATACCATCCAAATTTAGTGAAATTGGTTGGTTATTGCTTGGAGGATGAACACAGGCTTCTCGTTTACGAGTTCATGCCACGTGGCAGCTTGGAGAATCATTTATTCAGGAGTGAGTTGATTACTATATATACATATATTTTTGGTTTATCATCTTATCTTTGTAAGAGGGTGATTGGCTAAGCCTATTTTAAACAGCCGATAAGCTCTTATGTCTGATAAGATGTTTTTTGAGCTGATAAGTTGTTACATCTTATTTATGATTAATTTTTAGAGTGTTGAGATACTGAGCTTATTTCTTATTTTTACTCATTATAATACTTTTTTAAAAAAGATCTTATTTGCACTCCAACAGCTTATTTTTAGAAAAAATAAGATTTTTTTTTTTTAAATTCATCAAACACTTTGGAAGAGCTTATAAGCTCTAAAACATCTTATAAGTTCCTTTTAACATCTTATAAGCTTAGCCAAACACCCTCTAAATCTTGATTTTGGCCTCAATATATTGACATTATAGCATGATTGAAATGTGTTTGAAAATATATAGGGACGTCTTATTTCCAACCGTTGTCTTGGAACCTAAGAATGAAGGTGGCTCTTGGTGCGGCAAAGGGACTCGCGTATCTTCACAGCCCTGAGGCTAAAGTTATATACCGCGATTTCAAGTCGTCCAATATCTTGCTTGATTCTGTATGTCTGAACTTCATTTTTTCGGTTTTTATTACATCATAGTTGAATATCTGTTTTTTTTAATTATGTTGCTTGGTTGAACTAACAGAATTACAATGCCAAGCTTTCTGATTTCGGGTTGGCTAAAGATGGCCCTATGGATGGTAAAAGCCATGTGTCTACAAGAATAATGGGTACATATGGCTACGCAGCTCCAGAGTATATGGCCACAGGTATATATGTATATGTATATGTATATATATGTATATGTATATGTATAATATAAAGGGCAAATTACGGCCACCCCTGAGATATGACCAAATTACGAAAAATCTCTCTTGTTTGGGTAATTATAGCCACCCCTCATTTTTAATATTTTTACATAAAATTTATGTAATTCGTTTATTTACCGAACCAAATCGTATATTCAGTCCGGTAAACAGTATGAAATGTTGGCGTACCGAAATTTCGATTCGGTTTTTACCGATTTAACATTCCTTAATTTACCTCTGGAGGGGTATTTTCGTAAGACAATACATAGTTGAATGGGTGGCTGTAATTACCCAAACAGGAGGGGTTTTTTCGTAATTTGACCATAGCTCAGGGGTGGCCGTAATTTGCCCTAATATAAACCTCAAGATTACCGTTGGTCCGGATGCGTTATTGGATTTAATAGTTTTAGTTATGTTCTGGTCTTCTTACATTTGATTTTGTTTGTAGGGCATCTTACTGCAAGAAGTGATGTGTATAGTTTCGGGGTGGTTCTTCTTGAAATATTAACCGGAAAACGAGTATTGGACAAGAACCGACCACATGGGGAACAAAATCTAATAGAATGGGCGAAGCCTTACTTAGCGAGCAAAAGGAGAGTACTTAGAATAATGGACGCTCGTATAGAAGGGCAATACACACCAAGTGGGGCTTTGAAGGCAGCAACTCTTGCTATCAAGTGCATAGCCACAGAACCCAAATACCGGCCCACTATGAACGAAGTCGTTAAAGGATTAGAACAACTTCAAGAATCGGGCACTGCTGTTAAACCCGAACAAGTAGAAGCTGATCAACAGAAGCTTCATCGTCGAAAAGCTACTGCTTCTTATCCAAGGCCATCATCTGCTTCACCCGTTGTTGCTTAAAATGTAGTTGTGTTTTACGAGTTCGAAGAGCGCAACGAGAAGATGCGTATATAGGTGGTCGTTTTATTTGCTTACACCACCGCAACTTTGAGAAATTCCGTCTAGTGCGCGTGTTCTTTTATTTTTCACTTGCAACCGGTTGCTGCCGATTTCTTGTCTAATTGATGTTAGACTCTCTTATAAAAATGAGAGAATATTGATAACATGTCTGTGTGGTATATATATTTTTTAATTAACTTAATGATGCACAAAAGCGTGAAATTTATTTCTAATAATTAATTTTATAGAGCACAAATATTAATCTAAAAACAAAATTGAGAAAATCTTTGACCTGTTGTAAAATGGCATATTTATCAAGTATTTTGGTTTGATGATTGTGGAATAATGCAATGCATAAGAACGTAAATATACGATAAGCGAGAGAGAGAAGGAGAAAATACAAAGAACAATAAAACTAATTATTAACTACTCCCTCTGTCCTATATTAATTTTTTTTTAGAATTTTTTTCCCCAAATTATTTGTCAATTAATTATATTTTTATCAATTTTGCCCCTTATCAATCTTAAATAGTTAATTGAAAAATAATTAATGATGAATATATTTTTGTATAATCCATGCATATTTATTGAGTTTCGTAGTATGCAGCAACCACCCAGACATATGAAGTATTTAATAGAGCACTTTACAAATAAGCCCATCAATGGGTACTTATACATAAAGGGGTCAAAACAATAAACTCTTTTACAAAAAAATCGACACGTTGTCAAGAGATTTGTAAAAGACTAAAATAGTCCATCACATATTAATATGCCCCAATTTCATCATTTAATTTAATTCAACCTCAATTTGAACCCAAATTTCTCAAATTATTCAATTTTGACCCAAAACACAATTTTGAGTACAATTTCGTCCGTCGCCGCCGTTGACTTTTTTTTTTCCCTCTTCATGATTTTTTTTACGCTGGATTCCGGCGTTGACTTTTTCAAATTTTATTTATTTTTTCTATTTTTTTCTTTAACATATTTTTGCCCCCGGATAAAAACATCAATATTGCTGTGGTTGACAAGAATATTAACTATATTATTGTTAAACACAGTAAAATTAACTATACTACAATTTAACACAATAATATTGTCATATTAATCTCTAGCACAGTAATATTAACACAACAAAAGTCATTATTATTGTGTAATAGAGTAATATTAATATGTTGACTGTTCAACAAAAGGTAAACATAATAAAAAAGCCAAAAGAATTAATATTACTGTGGTTGACAATAATATTACTGTAACAACAGTAATATTACCGTCAATCACAATAATATTATTTTGTTTACAGTAATATTACAATAGTAGACATTAATATTATTACGTTACTCCGTCAACAACTCAAACAAAACAAAAAAACCAAAAAATAATAATATTGATGTGGTTGACACTAATATTATTGTGTTTACAGTTATTTTACTGTCAACGACAGTAATATAAACGTTGGCTTGTCAACAAATCAAACAAAACTAAAGAAAAAGCCAAAAAAATAATAATATTGTCGCTGACTCTTAATTTCTCTAATTGTATTGTCAACGACAGTACAATTACATAAATGTACTGTTAACGTCAGTATAATTACTAAGTTAACGTATTGTTAGTGGCAGTATAATTACGGTTAATGACAGTACAAATTACGGATAATGTTTAGCGGCGGGCTTAAAAAAATGGATAAAAAAAGAAAAAAAAAATCACTAAAAAAAGTCAACGCCAGAAACCGGCGGCGGAAAAAGCGAAAAAAAATAAATCGAAAAAGTCAACGCCGGAAACCGGTGGCGGAGAAAACAAATTAGAAAAAAAAATCGAAAAGTCAACGTCGGCGACGGCCGGCAAAAAAATAATTTCCGTAAGAAGAAAAGTTAAAAAAAAATCAAAATTGAGTTTTTGTTGCCAAAATGGAATAAATTGAGATTACAATTAAGAATTGGGTGTAAATGGTTGGGTGTAATTTTGTTATATACATAAATGTTTCCTTTAAATACATATTAAATGGATATGCTTATTGACGAAAGAGACATAGCCTGAACCTAGAATAATCAAGATGGTTGGTGATGCTGCTCCAAAATGTTGGGTCAGCCCAATGGTCTTGAAGCCCAGGCCTCCTAAGTCCGGGAATCTTCAAGCCCAATATCAGGAATGCCAAGAGTCCTCCTTGCCACGCGTCTGAGGTAGTCAAAGGGACGGCTTCACTTGTTAACCTACAAAACAGTTGAAAACACTAGGTGACACGCCGGGGGTGGCCCGACGATTGTTCTCCGACGCTCAAGTCAGAAGATTATCATAATATAAACAATTAATATTAATTAATTGCCTAAATAGTGCGTATCTTATTATATGATTGATAACACATATTTATAGGTGGAGTTTGGTATGGTTTTCTTGTAGAAAACCAATGTGGGACAAAAAACATTAGCTTTCTTCCCATAAGCTTCTCATAAAGTTCTTAATTAAGGCCTTTGTATTGGGCTTTTCCTTTTAATGAGCCTATTGGGCTTTTTGGGTTAAAGTCCAATTAGACACATCATTAAGCCCCCCACTCTCAGGTTGAGTCACGGGCCTGTGGGTCTGCCTGGGATTAATTAGGAATAGTCGCTCGAAGACGAAATAATTTTCTTGTTTACCTTGAGTTTCAAGGTGGTAGGAAATTTTGAAGTCAGCTACAGGGATCTTGCAGAGGCGGGCGCTGCAGTTAGACGATGATAGTTTTTTAAGGGAGGCCCATTTGTAGTACTGCGATGATCAGTCGCCAAAATTATTGGAGGAAGTTGTGATATCCCTTGGCTTTCGTTGCCTAGTGAAAATCGCGCATTTCCTAAAGAATGAGTTATGTTTCAACTTATCCGGCAAGACGGCGTCCCTTGGATATATCGCCTAGTGGGGGGTCCGTCTCTCGTAAAGAATGAGCTTTACGTTATCTTTTTAGCGGGGCGAAACCCCTTGGCTTTATTGCCTAGTGGGAGACACGCATTTCGTAAAGAATGAGTTATGCTTCACATTTTTCGATGAGGCGGTATCCCTTGGCTATATCGCCTAGTGGGAGGCTCGGCTCTCGTAAAGAGTAAACTTTTACTTTATCTTTTTAGGTAAGACGGTATCCCTTGGCTTTAATGCCTAGTGGGAAGTCCGTATTTTTGTAAATAATGAGTTATGCTTCATCTTTTTCGGTGAGACGGTATCCCTTGGCTATATCGCCTAGTGGGAGGCTCGACTCTCGTAACGAATAAGCTTTTACTTTATCTTTTTAGGTAAGACGGTATCCCTTGGTTTTAACGCCTAGTGGGAAGTCCGTATTTTTGTACTTGGTGGTTGATCAGACCCTCAAGTTTTTTATGCAGGAAGTCTGCCCGTTTGCCTAAGTTTTTTGTGGTGGGTAAGACTCCCCTGAGCTTTAGTTGCTCTATTTTTTTAAGCTTTGGGGAGCGAGAAACCAAGGTTCGGGTTGGCCAGACCCTTTGTGATCCTTGATATCTTCCTCTTTAGCTATTTTTTGAGTCAATTGATTTTTTGTTAAATCGATTGTAGATACCTCGAACGAAAACGCGTAGAGAAGAAAAATGGTTGATGTAGAAATTACGGCGGCGGTATCCCACCGGCTAAAGTAGTTTATTAAGAATCATGCTGGTGGTATGCCTTGAAAATATTGTGCGGGGCGGTATGCCATCGACTTATTGCTGAAAATAAATTACATGGGGCCCGCGTGGGGGCAATAGTAAATACTAAGTAAAGTATTTCTTCAGGATTGCGATTGTTCTAGGAATTCTCTCAAGTGCCCGTTGTGGACAAGTCTTCCGAACGCTCGCATAAGCTGAAAACACTCCTCAGTAGTGTGACCTCGATCTCTGTGGTATTCACAGTAATCATCCAATTTTTTTTGTTCTGGATTCTCCTTCATCCATCTCGATGGATGAAGAATTCATTTCTGCTCTACGATGATCATTATGTCAACAAGCTTATCCTTGAGAGGTAAGAACTTCTCGAAGGTGCGATTTTTGGCGTGACGCCTCTCTTCTTTTCTATTATAGTTGTGGCTTCCCTCATCGCGCTTTCGCTTAAGGGGTACCCTCGTCTCTGCAGTCTCCTCAATCCGAATGTACTTCTTAATGCGATTCAGGAGCTCCTCTAGGGTCATAGGGGGTCGGCCTGCAATGTACTCTTGAAAACGAACATGCTTCAAATTGTGTTACAGTATGTCGGTTAACATTTCGTGATTAAGGAGGGGCACTTCATGTACTGCTTTGACAAATTGTTGCAAGTAATTCATGAGCGACTCTCCGTCCCGCTGTATGACCTTGAAGAGATACGATCAGTTTTGGCGTATTTCTTGCTTATAGAGTATTGGTGACGGAAAATCGTCGTTAGTTGGTCCAGATTGTCTATGGACGATCCGGGCAAGCCGTTGAACCAAATTTTTGCCTGATCAGTTAGCGTGGTCTGAAAAATCTTGCAGTAAGATGCGTTACTAAGGCCGTAGAGGTCAATCTTGGCGTAAAAATTATTTAAGTGAACTTGGGGATCCCCGGTTCCATCGAATTGGGGGAGATTGGGGGTCCTAAATCCGAGAGACAACACTTCTTCCATAATAGCATGAATAAATTGGTAACTCGGGTGGAGAATGCCCCAAAGTGAGCGTCCATCGACCTCGAGACTTCTCCCTGAGGACTCCTTGAGTTGCAGTCGCCGGAGCCTGCTCGCTGCCTTCTTGTTTCCTGGTGTCAGGAAGCTCTACTTCCGAGTTGGTTTCAATGAGAGTTTTCGCGGTGGTGCGCATCTTCGCGGTGTCCCCCCGCCTCGAGGCCTTTGACCATAGTCATACGACCGGGAATAAACCCTTCTCGTCCGACGGCTTTGCGTCGCTCTCTCCCTTGAAGGGGCTCGAGCTCTTTGCCTTAGTGGACGCTGTGATTGGCGACGATTTTCCCTTCGAGGCGCGCGGTCTGAGGATGTGTTACGCTGAGGCGAGTGGCGGTGAGCGTCTCTTGGAGGCGCGCAGTCTGAGGATGTGCTACGCTGAGGCGAGTGGTGGTGAGCGTATTTTCGAGGAGCGGGGTCTGAAGATGTGCTACGTTGAGGCGAGTGGTGGTGAACGTATCTTCGAGGAGCCCGTGGGGAGGAATAATTTTGGATGTTGAGCGATACTCTTTCCTCTGAGTCATGGAGCTCCACGATTGGCGGATTGGTAAGGACATGCACGGAATCTGTAGATCGCTTCCCATATGAATAGTTTCTTCAAAGTTAGTTGTGCTTTGAGCATTGATACACTGAGGTACAACGTCCGTCGCTACCCAAGGTGCTACTTTGGCCACTGTCTTCTCCGGTAAGGCTTGTAATTCCTCTGCAGTCATCTAGATGATCGGCGCTGAAGATCCAGCAAGGTTGGCCGCTCCCGTCGTTCTCTTCCTTCGAGGCGGCTCTATAACTCTAGCGTTACCTTGAAGCGGTTGGTTGAGATTGCCTTGACCACCTTCGTTGGCCGCTCCCGTAGTTCTTTTCGTTCGAGGCAACTCTGGGACTCTGCCGCTACTCGAGGCGGTTGGTTGAGATTGCCTTGACCACCTTCGTTGGCCGCTTCCGTAATTCTTTTCCTTCTCCGCATCTTTGAGACTCCACTGCTACCTTGAAGCGGTTTGTTGGGATCGCCTTGACCCTCTTCGTTGGCCGCTCCCATAGTTCTTTTGCTTCGAGGCGGCTCTAAGACTCTGCCGCTACCTCGAGGCGGCTTTGAGACTCCGTCGCTTCCTCGAGGCGGTTGGTTGGGATCGCCTTGACCCTCTGCGGTGGCCGCTCCCGTAGTTCCTTTACTTCGAGGCGGCTCTAAGACTCTGCCGCTACCTCAAGGCGGCTCTGAGACTCTGTCGCTTCCTCGAGGCGGTTGGTAGGGATCGCCTTGACCCTCTTCGTTGGCCGCTCTCGTAGTTCTTTTGCTTCGAGGCGGCTCTAAGACTCTGCCGCTCCTCGAGGCGGCTCTGAGACTCCGTCGCTTCCTTGAGGCGGTTGGTTAGGATCGCATTGACTCTCTTCGTTGGGCGCTCTCGTAGTTCTTTTGCTTCGAGGCGGCTCTAAGACTCTACCGCTCCTTGAGGCGGCTCTGAGACACCGTCGCTTCCTCAAGGCGGCTCTAAGACTCTGCCACTACCTCGAGGCGGCTCTGAGACTCCGTCGCTTCCTCAAGGAAGCTGGTTGAGATCGCCTTGACCCTCTTCGTTGGCCGCTCTCGTAGTTTTTTTGCTTCGAGGCGGCTCTAAGACTCTACCGCTCCTCGAGGCGGCTCTGAGACTCCGTCGCTTCCTCGAGGCGGCTCTAAGACTCTGCCGCTACCTCGAGGCAGCTCTGAGACTCCGTGGCTTCCTCAAGGATGAATACATACATTAATGTGTTCTCCTTGGTCGTAAACTACCATTTTGTTGTCGTTTGACTCCATTTTGCAAGTTGTGTGAGGTTTTAATTTCTTTAGTTTTGAGATTTTTTATGAGGGTTTGTTGTGAGGAAGAGGAAGGAGGAATTTGAGGGATTTGTGAAGAAGGAGATGGGTTTAAGGGTTTTTGTGTGTGTGGTATTGAAGAAAGAAAAATGAGATTTTTAATGTTTTTACGGTATTGATTTTCATTAAGGTTATTTATGTCATTACCTATTTATTATCCAATTTTTATTTTTTTGGTATTGAAGTGAGAAAAATATGGTATTAGTTTTAGTCACCCCCATTAGAAAATGAAAAGTGCATTAAGTTTCTAATACTCAGCTAAACTTTTTTTTATATGAGCGTAAATATGTCACTGAAAAACTCTATTATGAGCTTTATATGAAATAAATTTTCTTTAAATATTTAAGAAAATAAATTTTGACTTCTGAAAAAAATTGTAATATATTAAGAGATGATCATACTTTCAATATAACATAATATAAATATTATTACATGTATTATTAAATAATAATTAGTTTGAGTTTATACTATTATATTTTCATATTTGTGGAATTTACGTAATAAAAATTATATAAGAATTAATTTAAAATTGGAAACTACTTTAGGTATCTAATGCTTAACTTAAAGCGGTAATATGCTAGGAGCCCCTCAACACAAACTTAAATTGAAGTGGATGACAACCTCAATAAAATATTTTACCTAAATCCTTAATTCAAAATAAAATTTTACTCACATCCTTTTATTTTTGTTTAACCCGAAAATACCCTTAATATAAATAATAAAAGATTAGGTTTATCTCTCATTCTCTTCTAACGCTTTTCTTTTTTCATTTGCTTCACCCTAATTTTTTCTCTCTTATTTTCAACATTTCTCTCTCTCTCTCTTCTTCTCTCAAATTCTGTCGTCCGATCCAACCCATCCCTTCTCACTCTCTCTTGCAAATCGATGGGGTGCAAACTGAAGATGCCGCCGCCGCCGCCACGGCCGGGATCTGAAGATTTTGAGGATCCATTACAAATCCGTCGCGGAGCAGTAGAGGAGGGTGAAGGAAACGATGCATAAATCTGAAAAATCTCGAGGTTCTTGGAGACGTGGCGACGGTGCGGTGGAAGGGGAGGGTGTAAAAGGGGGCAACGGATGTAGGTGTATGGCGATGGCTATGGTGGTCATGGTTATAAGGGTGATGGTTATGGTGGATGTAGCCTTTAGAGATGGTGGTGTAAAGTTAGATCGATGGTGGGAGGCGATTGCATCAATCTAGGGTTTTTTGATGACGCTAGGGTTTTGGTTGACGGCTAGGATTGGTGAATAATGGTTGGCGGCGGCTGTGATTTGTTTGCTGCTAGGGTTTGCCGATGGGTGGGATTGTGTTTTGATGCTAGGGTTTGGAATACTACGCCGTAGTAAACCATAGTATACCGTAGGTCCGTAGTAAACAATAGTATACTGTAGGTCCGTAGTAAACCATAGTACACCGTAGTAAACTATAGTTCACCGTAAACCATAGTACATCGTAGTATATCATAGTACACCAACTACAATATTATTAACAATATATAAAAATAAAACAAAATAAAAAAATATGTAAATTTAATTTAAAAAAAATGTATTTTTTTGGTAATTTTATATATTATATAGAAAAAAAGGATTTTGTTTTGTTTTATAATAGTGTAAAAAATGATTAAATGAAGAAAGAGAAAAAAAAAACGTGTTTTTTGTAAAAAAAAATTAAAAATATTAAATGGAAAAATAAAAATATTACAGGCTAAAAAGATGATAAATGCAATTTAAATTTTAATTAATGTATATTTCGAATTTGTGAGTGGGGGCATTTTTGGAATGAATTTTACAAAGGATGTGTAGCAAAGATTTAGTTAAGCTTGTCATTTAGTTCTAATAAGTTTTCTCACTAGGGACCTATATCTTAAGGCCCCTAACTTAAAACCAGAGGATTTATTTTAAATATTTTTTTACATATATATGCTTATAATATTAAGACCATTGGAAAACTCTTAAAATGTAATTCTAAAGAAAAAAACATTATTGAAATTTAAAGTATAAACATAAATACAATAACCAAGAAAAAAAGCAACCTTTAAAATATTTTGTAGCATGCTAATATGTCCTTGACATTAAAATTATACTACAACAAAGTAAGTAGCATACATTATTATTTATTAACTTGTTATGTATGTTTCTTTTAACATAATTGACTATGGTTAAATCCTATTATCACTTATACTAATAAAATGCATATATAAGGATAATAAATAAAATTTAAGAATTTATTTAACCTCGTTATTTTAATATCAATCTTAGTCATTCACAACTATTTCATCTTATTTTATATTTGTTATCAATATTTATTTTTAATTTTATTTTTTTATTTCTAAATAATCCTAATTAACATGATAATGTTCAATTACATGTTTATGATATGTTACTGAAAAATTACTATGAGTTTTGTATGACATACATTTTAATCGTAATAAAAATTATCATAATTTTAATCGTAATAAAAATTATATGAGAACTAATTTGGCGGATCGAAGCTACCCCTTGTAAACCACAAGGGGGCTAAGTGCCAAATAGTGAAACTACAAGGGGTTAAGTGCTACTAATCAAAAAATGAATTATCAAATATACGACTATATCATTATATAATAGCAACTCCAACCCATTGTTATCAAATGGGGTTATCAAATACTCATTTGATAATCAAGATTATACTTTGATATCTCTTTACAACTAATGAACTCCAACCACAAGTATAAAAAAACAATTATCAAACAAATTTATGATTATATATATATATATATATATATATATATATATATATATATATATATATATATATATATATATATATATATATATATATATATATATATATATATATATACATAGAGATTCTTTTTGTCTGTGGAACTTTGTTGAAGCTCTAGAGGAAAAAAAAATCTGTTGAGATATTTTTGAGATTTTTTTCCAGTGGAAATTTGTTGAAAACGTAGAGAATTTAATTTTATTCTGTTGAGATTTTTACGTAAAGAAAAGAAAACTCAATTTTGTTGAGGTTTTTCTTTTTTCTGGTGCTCCTATTATTTAGAAGAATATTTGATAATTATTTATTTGGGATGTATTTTTACTTGCGGATGGATGAGTTATCAGAATATAACTCTACTTTAATAACCTCATTGGAGGAGAGAGTTTCTAAATTTGGGGAGTCGAATGGAGGTTAAGGGGTTTGATAACCCATTTAATAACAACTCCAATGCTAAATACCAAAATTGAATTATCAAATATTTATTTGATATTTGAGATAATATTTTAATACTGATTAAAATTTATCTACTACAACCATGATTATCAAATTAATTATCAATTGGAAGTTTATGGGTGATTTTATTTGTAATTGCCACATGTCCACTTTTGATTGGATGTTTAGATAGTACACTTTTGATACCTCAATTTCCAGCAAGTATTTTTACATCCTAAAAGTTGAATTATCAAAATAGATCCCTAATTTAATAACCCCCATTGGAGTTAAAAAATTCTATTTTTTGGTGTATAATTAGTGACTAATGGTTTGAATACTATGTTTGATAATCCATTGGAGTGCTCTAAGCAACTCCAGTAGGGTAATCAAATATGGTATTCAAACCTTTAACAACCATTTACACACTAAAATATAGAAATTTTTAACTCCAATAGGATTATCAATTTAGGGTTCTATTTTGATAATTCACCTCTTTGGATATAAATATACTTGCTGGAAAGTTATCAAAAATGTAACTATCTAAACATCTAATCACAAGTTGACATGTGGCAATTACAAATAAAATCATCCATAAACTTCCAATTGATAGTTAATTTGGGGCGAATGGCAAAAATGCCCATCAAATGGAACTTAAATGCATTTTGGTCCACAAAAAAAAAAACAGTCTCTCAATTAAACTCATCACCATGTCTCTAGTCTAAAATACCCTCCATAATATAATTCTTATCAATTCCATCCATTATGTTCTAACTTCAATATTACACATTGACCCCGCATTTTAAACAAATATATCACATTAACCCCCAAAATATTTTTTTTTTCAGAAAATAATTTTTTTCCGGCCAAATTCCGGCGTTGACTTTTTTTTTTTTTTTGAAAACTTTTTTTTTCCTGAAATTTTTTTCCGGCCAGTCAACCACTGTTGACCGCCGGTCTCCGACGTTGGCTTTTTTTTTTTTCTTAGAAAAAAATATTTTAATTAATATTACTTTCTTGGCTACTAAATTACTGTCTCAGGCAGTAATATTACTGTTTGGGACAGTAATATTATGAATATTATTTTCCCGGACAGTAAAATTATTAATATTATTGTCTAAGACAGTTAAATTACTGTTGGAGACAGTAATTTAGCAGCCAATGAAGTAATATTAATTAAAATAATTAATTTTATGAAAAATAATTTCAAAAAAAAAAAAAGTCAATTAACAGTTAAATTACTGTCTCCGACAGTTAAATAACTGCTAGAGACAGTAATTTAGCAACGAATACAGTAATATTAATTAAAAATATTTTTTTTAAGAATAAAAAAGTCAATTAACAGTTAAATTATTGTGTCCGGCAGTTAAATAACTGCTGGAGACAGTAATTTAGCAACGAACACAGTAATATTAATTAAAAATATTTTTTTTAAGAATAAAAAAATCGATTAACAGTTAAATTACTGTCTCCGATAGTTAAATAACTGCTGGAGACAGTAATTTAGCAACGAATACAGTAATATTAATTAAAAAGACAAAAAAGACATGAATACATACATTAATGTGTTCTCCTTGGTCGTAAACTACCATTTTGTTGTCGTTTGACTCCATTTTGCAAGTTGTGTGAGGTTTTAATTTCTTTAGTTTTGAGATTTTTTATGAGGGTTTGTTGCGAGGAAGAGGAAGGAGGAATTTGAGGTATTTGTGAAGAAGGAGATGGGTTTAAGGGTTTTTGTGTGTGTGGTATTGAAGAAAGAAAAATGAGATTTTTAATGTTTTTACGGTATTGATTTTCATTAAGGTTATTTACCTATTTATTATCCAATTTTTATTTTTTCGGTATTGAAGTGAGAAAAATATGGTATTAGTTTTAGTCACCCCCATTAGAAAATGAAAAGTGCATTAAGTTTCTAATACTCAGCTAAACATTTTTTTTATATGAGCGTAAATATGTCACTGAAAAACTCTATTATGAGCTTTATATGAAATAAATTTTCTTTAAATATTTAAGAAAATAAACTTTGACTTCTGAAAGAAATTGTAATATATTAAGAGATGATCATACTTTCAATATAACAATAATATAAATATTATTACATGTATTACTAAATAGTAATTAGTTTGAGTTTATATTATTATATTTTCATATTTTTGGAATTTACGTAATAAAAATTATATAAGAATTAATTTAAAATTCAAAACTACTTTAGGTATCTAATGCTTAACTTAAAGGGGTAATATGCTAGGAGCCCCTCAACACAAACTTAAATTGAAGTAAATGACAACCTCAATAAAATATTTTAACTAAATCCTTAATTCAAAATAAAATTTTACTCACATCCTTTTATTTTTGTTTAACCCGAAAATACCCTTAATATAAATAATAAAAGATTAGATTTATCTCTCATTCCTCTCATTCTCTTCTCATGCTTTTCTTTTTTCATTCGCCTCACCCTAACTTTTTCTCTCTTCTTTTCAACCGTTCTCTCTCTCTCTCTCTCTCTCTCTCTCTCTCTCTCTCTCTCTCTCTCTCTCTCTCTCTCTCTCTCTCTCTCTCTCTCTCTCTCTCTCTCTCTCTCTCTCTCTCTCTCTCTCTCTCTCTCTCTCTCTCCTCTCAAATTCTGTCGTCCGATCCAACCCATCCATTCTCACTCTCTCTTGCAAATCGATGGGGTGCAAACTGAAGATGCCGCCGCCGCCGCCACGGCCGAGATCTGAAGATTTTGAGGATCCATTACAAATCCGTCGCGGAGCAGTAGAGAAGGGTGAAGGAAACGACGCATAAATCTGAAAAATCTCGAGGTTCTTGGAGACGTGGCGACGGTGCGGTGGAAGGGGAGGGTGTAAAATGAGACATGGTTATAAGGGTGATGGTTATGGTGGATGTGGCCTTTGGAGATGGTGGTGTGAAGTTAGATCGATGGTGTTAATTAACGGTTAAATTACTGTCTCCGACACTTAAATAACTGCTGCAGACAGTAATTTAGCAACGAATATTAATGATTTTTTTTTTTTTAAGAATAAAAAAGTCAATTAACAGTTAAATTACTGTCTCTGACAGTTAAATAACTGCTGGAGACAGTAATTTAGCAACGAATAAAGTAATATTAATTAAAATATTTATAAAAAAAAAGTCATTTAACAGTTAAATTACTGTCTCCGACAGTTAAATAACTGCTGGAGACAGTAATTTAGCAGCAAAGAATGTAATATTAATTAAAATATTTTTGAAGAAAAAGAAAAGTCAATTAACAGTTAAATTATTGTCTCCGACAGTCAAATAACTGTCGGAGACAGTAATTTAGCAGCCAAGACAGTAATATTAATTAAAATATTTTTTTAACAAAAAACAAAATTATAAAAAAGAAGAAGAAAAAGTCAACGCCGGAGACCCGGCGGTCAACGGCAGTTGACCGGCCGAAAAAAAAACTTCATGGAATAAAAAGCTTTTCAAAAAAAAAAAAAAAGTCAACGCCGGAGACCATCGGTCTCCGGTGGTGGCAGATCAAAATTGGGGTCAAAAATGAAATTAGGGTTAAAATTGATTAATTGATGAAATTTGGCTAAATTGGGGTGTAAATCATGAAATTGGAGTTGAATTGGGTTTCAATGAATTGGGGGTAATTTTGGTATATATAAAAGGATTTTCCTTATTTGCAAATAAGTTTGAATGAGCTGGATTTATTTGAAAGACAAAAAAGTTGGATGTCCCTCTTTTAATTAAGTGCCCTTGTCATGGGCCTTTTTGTGATTAACCCATTAATTTGATAACCATGATTGAGGTAGATGAATTTTAACTAATATTAAATATTATCTCAAATATCAAATGAATATTTGATAATGCAATTTTGATATTTAGCATTGAGGTTGCTCTAACTATTGTGAATTATATATTCGGTCATATCAAATATATGACCATATCAATATAAAATTATGAAAAATTCTTCCTTAAAATTGATTTTATGGGAGAAAATGAAAGAATATAGATTTCCTTACAATTTGGCAGGTTGACTTTACTATAACAATATATGATCGAAAATCGAATCATTAGTCATATTTAATAATAAGAATATTTCATTTGCAATTTATTTAAGAAAATAAAACAAATAATGGAATTTATTACAAAAGATATAACGAAAATGAGATTATTTTCGAGACCCCCTCATTTCAAAATTATATAGGACTAACTATTATAAGGATAACACACTAATGCAAATCCCCTCAATTTTAATAATAATTTGACAAACCCCCTCGGTCACTCTAAAGAACCTAAATTGTCCTTTTAAAATTATTTTTAAACCCTAGCCTTCACAGTTGTCTCTCTCTTCCTCTCTCAAATCTCAGATTCAAATCCCGTCCCCATAGATCTCCAACCGGCGAAATTGCTTCCCGGAGTCATAACTCTCTCTCTGGTGGTCGGAATTCGATGGTTTAACTACCGTTGGATTCCTCTCGTCGAGCTCTTTCTTTTGGTGGTGATTTCATTCAATTTGGAGCACTCGATCCGTTTCAGCAAATGTTTTGCAGTTTCGTGCGTATTTCGATGACGGTGAGTCTTGGCGAATGTGTAATTTGTGTTCCGGCAGTCGGAATTTGACGGGCTACCCACCGTTGGATTTCTCTCGTCAAAATCTATATTTTGATTGTAATTTTATTCATTTTTTATTAGAAATATTTCTATAATTTTTTTTTTCATTTGTGAGCGCAAAACCTTGGGTGGTTAGCGACGGCTGGTGTTTTGGTATGAGGCGTTTGGGGTGAGGAGTCATTGGCGGGTTGGTCTAAAATTCATAGCATTTCGTAGCTATGGCCTCTCTCTCTCTATCTAGCTGCCTCTCTCTCTATCTCTCGATCTCTTAGTGTTTGTTGATTTGAGTGTTTTGATGTTTCTTCATTTTTTGTTGATTTGCACGATTTTTTTTTTCTTTTTGTTTTGATTTTGTTATTGCAGCTGTTAAGTGTATATTTTTACACTTTATCGTATCTGTTTATTTGAGCTTTTTGTGTGAATTAATGATAATTGGTGCTTAAAAAGATGATTTATTGTATTTTAGGTATAAATTGAAGAATTGGAAAAGTTTGGGGTCAAAACTGCAAATTTGGAGAAAATATGGGCCAAAAGTGAAATAATCAAAAATATGCTGAAATTGGCTGAAAACAGGCCCGCACGGCCGTGCCAAAATTAGCCTATTTTTGGCACGGCCGTGCCAAATGCTGAAATTGGGCAGAAGGCTCGACGATTCTCGCGCGGCCGTGCGAGAATTGCACTGATTTTCGCGCGGCCGTGCCAACACACGCTGGACACAATTTTGGACTTTTAATCACACAAGGAAACCTAAAATCATCTACCAAGTTGGGACATCTATTTAAGCCCAAACCAAGCACGAATCAATAAAAACTTTTGGACACAATCTTGAAGCGAGAGGAGCGAGAGAACGAAGAATCGAAGACGGAGAATTGACAACTCTTCATCATTATTCTTCTTTCACCTATCTTTTCTTAATCTATGACTTTTATTACTTTTATTATGTTTTTCGTTATGAGTAGCTAAGTTTTTAATCTAGGATTTTGTTGGAACCCTATGTGGGGATGATGAACCCGTTTTCTTGAGATTATGCAATTATGATTTTATGATTATTTCTTCTACTTGATATGATTGTTAGTGCATGAACTTGATCAATTTATGTGCTTTATCTGTGATTATTGGGATTGACTCGACAGAGCTATTTTGATAATTAGACGGTAAGTAGAAGAACCTTCGAGTAGTTTTCACCGGATGAGTGTGTCAATTGCATGTGGTGTCGTAGACATACAGATATCACCTTAGGTAGCCATTTACGAGACTTGTTAGTTAATGCTTTATTCATAATTGGTTTGCATAGACATATAGTGAATCGTTTATGAATAATAGACTCATAATACACGCGACAACGGGTTATGAGTAAATTAGTGTCTCGGGTTAATAATCATGAATCATATATTTCATAATTGAGGGGTTTTGGGTGAGCAATTCTTGCATAGGGGGAAGATAAAATCCTAGGTCCGTTTTAATTGATATTTTCTCGTGATTCTTTGCTTTCTTAATTAGTTTAATTGTTTAATTGATTTAATTCGACAACTTTGCGTAGGCTGGATAAAAATCATAATTGTTAGAATTTGGTACTTAGGATTAGGTAATTTGCGTATTCCCTGTGGGATCGACATCCGACTCTCACGAGTCCACTTTATTACTTGTTTGCGATACGTGCACTTGCGTGTTGGTATTTAGCACCCAACAAGTTTTTGGCGCCGTTGCCGGGGAATACAGCTAAATTATCTATTTATTCTAATATCAAATTTGAGCAATTTTTTTTACTTCAGCCATTTAATTTTAATTTTTAATTTTGTTTTTGTTTTTTTTTTTTTTTTTTTTTTGTGTTTTTTACATGTCTGGGTACAATGTTCGGGCACCTCAAACGGGATATGAATGGCTTCCATCTGACGAATACCTCCAAAACACCTATGATATGCCTCCGTTTTGTTCAACATGTGGTGCAAATCATTACACCGATCAATGCTGGGGATCACCAAAAGTGACGAATTTCGTCGAAATTACCAACAGAGGTTATTGGAACACTTATACCAACACATACGAGCAAAGCTTTCAGGACCAAGATTTGAACGAGTTTCAACATAGAGAGCCACAATTTGATGATTTTCAAAATTATTATCCATCGCAGCAACAAACCACTAATGACCAACTTGATTTGGTATCCATCATTGGCGAATTCATGAATACCACTCAAGCATCATTTCGAAACATGGAGATACAACTGGAAGAGATGACGCTCAAATTAAAATCTGAGTCTCTTGAAAATATTCCAGACGAAATCGGCAATGGTTACATCAAAGAAAATTCGGGTGAAGCATGCGGTGAGAAAAATCTTCCATCTCCAGAAAATAGTGTCGATATGAGAGAAATTGAAATTACGAAGACACTTGAGCATGATGAATCAGAGAAGGCAATCGAGCTAAATCATGAAGATGCCTCAGAACAAGAGAAGAAAGAGATGGATGTAATGATTGAAGATATTCTAGTTGTGGACCCTGTCGTTGATCTAAATGTAGATTTGAAGGCATCAATAGAGGTTGATGAGAAGACGAATGTGTTTGAAATGGAGGTTATACGCGGACGTGAGGTTTTTGTGTACCGATTTGAGGGAGCAGGTGATAAAGATCCCATCTTAGCTTCATATCGATTGATTACAACCAAGAAAGACTACAAGCTAAGGTTGACCCTGATATATTGCAATGCTATCCATGCCTTGGTTGCAATTGAAGTGATAGAGCTCATGGATGGATGCGCAATCTATAAGGCTTTGGATTGGACATAACAGTTTTAAGAAGCAAAGTCTGGCTGAAGACTTAAAACTTAGCGCTTCTCGGGAGGCAACCCGAGCTTTACTGTTTTTCCTATTTTTCTTTAATTTTATGTTTTATTTTTATTTTCATAGGCATGCATTCTAATTAATTTATTTGATTTCTTATTTCTAAGGTCGGAATTGCGATCGGGACGGTCATCCGAGAGACATAGAGGTCATCTTCGCAAGAGGAAAATCAGATTTCTTTCCACAAATTCTCACACCCCGAAGACAACGATTCCGACTAAATCAGGTGTTTTCTATCCTTAAACTTTGTGCTAATTTCGTTGAGGGCAACGAAAATTTTAAGTTTGGGGGTGAAAAAAAACATGTTTTTTTTGTGCTTATTTGTTTTAGTTTGCATGCATTAGGTTTTATTTATTTTTATTGCTTTTATCGTTTTTTTTTAGGAATAAAAAAAAAAAATATAATAATAATAATAATTGCTTGAGTCGAATGCTTCGATGAATCATGATGATGAAAGATGGTTGATGTTTAATGATGAAATTGCTTGCTTTATCTTGATTGTGATTGAATTTTGGTGAGCTTTTGATTCAAAGTGTCGTAGGAAGGAGTCATTGTTAGGAATCACGAATTATGCCTTGCTTTGGTTGAAAGTTTTGTGTTTTAAAACGTGGAATTAATTTATGCTATATCATATGATATTCGGTTTTAGAACTTGCCTTAAGAATTTACAAAAGTGAAATATTAAATTGTTGAGCAATTTGGGAAGTGATTTGGGCCATCTTTGAACCGTTTGAGCCTTTCAAGCCTACCTTTAAATTTTTATCATTCGAACCTTGATTGAGCCTTGGAGAAACGGTGATCTTTCTTTTAGCCAATGTGTATAAGGTAGAATAAATGGAGATTCTTGAAAATTTACCCTTTGGAGTTCGGTTGAAAATTTTATAAGGTCCTTCTTCTTCCTGTACCAAAAAAAAAAAAAAAAAAAAAAAAGTAAAAAAAAAAAAAAATATATATATATATATATATATATATAATAAAAAATAAAAAAAAAAAGAGAAAGAAAAAGAAGAAGAAGAGACTAGAAGGGGAAGTAAGGACTAGTTGTTGAGTTGTTTTGAAAGCTCGATCCATTGTCTTAAGAGCAAAAGTGGAGACTTTTGAACTCTTAAAAATCGAGTTAATTAAAGTCCTTAGAGGTGAATTCATTGTTTCAAACGCCTATCTTTCAAAATTTGGCGTAATCACCTCAATTCAAGAAGCATAGCCACCTATACCCATATCTCCTACCTCGAACCAAAAAGCCCAACATTTGAAAGCCAAAAAGTCCCAATGATCCCAATAGCTCAATTATTTGATACTAGCCGAGTAAAGAAATTTCGTGAGTCTTTGGAGTTGAATATTATTATGTAAGTATAAATTTTCTCCATTTTTAACGTACAAATATGGGATACTTGAAGCGATAGCATGGTTTGTGGTTTTTAGCAATGGTGAGTGAATACGTATCTTTGAATTACGAGCTTGTATATTTTTGAGAATTGTCATGATAATTGCAAGTTCTGAAAAAATGAAAGTTGACCATTAATCTATGTGATGAGAGGCATTTGTTGAGAGTGTTGCTGTGAAAGTTTCTAGTTTTTGCTTGAGGACAAGCAAAAGATCAAGTTTGGGGGTGTGTTAAGTGTATGTTTTTACACTTTATCGTATCTGTTTATTTGAGCTTTTTGTGTGAATTAATGATAATTGGTGCTTAAAAAGATGATTTATTGTATTTTAGGTATAAATTGAAGAATTGGAAAAGTTTGGGGTCAAAACTGCAAATTTGGAGAAAATATGGGCCAAAAGTGAAATAATCAAAAATATGCTGAAATTGGCTGAAAACAGGCCCGCACGGCCGTGCCAAAATTAGCCTATTTTTGGCACGGCCGTGCCAAATGCTGAAATTGGGCAGAAGGCTCGACGATTCTCGCGCGGCCGTGCGAGAATTGCACTGATTTTCGCGCGGCCGTGCCAACACACGCTGGACACAATTTTGGACTTTTAATCACACAAGGAAACCTAAAATCATCTACCAAGTTGGGACATCTATTTAAGCCCAAACCAAGCACGAATCAATAAAAACTTTTGGACACAATCTTGAAGCGAGAGGAGCGAGAGAACGAAGAATCGAAGACGGAGAATTGACAACTCTTCATCATTATTCTTCTTTCACCTATCTTTTCTTAATCTATGACTTTTATTACTTTTATTATGTTTTTCGTTATGAGTAGCTAAGTTTTTAATCTAGGATTTTGTTGGAACCCTATGTGGGGATGATGAACCCGTTTTCTTGAGATTATGCAATTATGATTTTATGATTATTTCTTCTACTTGATATGATTGTTAGTGCATGAACTTGATCAATTTATGTGCTTTATCTGTGATTATTGGGATTGACTCGACAGAGCTATTTTGATAATTAGACGGTAAGTAGAAGAACCTTCGAGTAGTTTTCACCGGATGAGTGTGTCAATTGCATGTGGTGTCGTAGACATACAGATATCACCTTAGGTAGCCATTTACGAGACTTGTTAGTTAATGCTTTATTCATAATTGGTTTGCATAGACATATAGTGAATCGTTTATGAATAATAGACTCATAATACACGCGACAACGGGTTATGAGTAAATTAGTGTCTCGGGTTAATAATCATGAATCATATATTTCATAATTGAGGGGTTTTGGGTGAGCAATTCTTGCATAGGGGGAAGATAAAATCCTAGGTCCGTTTTAATTGATATTTTCTCGTGATTCTTTGCTTTCTTAATTAGTTTAATTGTTTAATTGATTTAATTCGACAACTTTGCGTAGGCTGGATAAAAATCATAATTGTTAGAATTTGGTACTTAGGATTAGGTAATTTGCGTATTCCCTGTGGGATCGACATCCGACTCTCACGAGTCCACTTTATTACTTGTTTGCGATACGTGCACTTGCGTGTTGGTATTTAGCACCCAACAGCAGCTTAATGAAAGCCATTAACCTCTTCTTGAAGGTGTGAAAAAATTTGGTTGAAGTTATATCTGCTTCAAGTTACAGTGTTCAACAGACTGTATACATTACTGTACATTACTATGCAATTACTATACATTACTAGTAACATGTAGTTACATATGCATATATTCGTGTGTTTTCGATTTGTATTTTATTGGTTTTGAGGCGATTTATAATATAAATATTGAAATTTGTAAGTTTTTGTTGTTGAGGTTTATGAATTTATTTTGTATAAGCCAGTATTCGTGTGTGTAAATAATTGATCGATTAAAATTATGGGGTAAAAAAAACAGAACATAACTACGAATGACTATAGTTTACTACAGGTACATGTAGTTATTTACAGTACATCAAACATATTGGTTATATAAAAAAAATTAAAAATAAAAAAAAAAAACCAAAAAAAAAACAATAAATAAATAAACAAAAAATTAAATAAAAATTAAATAAAAATTAATAAAAAAAATTAATAGGAAAATATATAAATTAACAAACATGT
>NW_012193445.1:1690996-1723959 GCF_000504015.1 Erythranthe guttata
AAAAAAAAATAATAATAATAATAATAATAATAATAATAATAATAATAATAATAATAATAATAATAATAATAATAATAATAATAATAATAATAATAATAATAATAATAATAATAATAATAATAATAATAATAATAATAATAATAATAATAATAACAACAATAACAACAATAACAACAATAATAACAATAATAATAATAATAATAATAATAATAATAATAATAATAATAATAATAATAATAATAATAATAATAATAATAATAACAATAATAATAATAATAATAATAATAATAATAATAATAATAATAATAATAATAATAATAATAATAATAATAATAATAATAATAATAATAATAATAATAATAATAATAATAATAATAATAATAATATCATGGGACAAATGTAAAAATATTATGTCAAATGATGGTTTTGGCTTGAGTTTATCCCCAGTTTATTTGGTATCTAGGGGTGTATATAAAATAACCGCAATGAAAATAACTTTATAAATACGAGATTATGATAATAAACAAATAATGAAATATAAAAATAATGGTAAATACAATTTTATTTACAAAATAATAAAAATAAAAAATAAATATGATCCAAATATACTGAAATAAAATTATAAAAAAATAACATAAAATCAGAAATTTAAAAAAAAATGAAAAAAAAATGCAAATTTGGTGGAACTATAAGAGCAACTCCAATGGAGGAACTAAATGGGGTATCAAACTAAAAAACTACCACTTTGATGCTCAAAAATTAAAAAATCCTCCTCCAATGGAGGCATTAAATGGAGAACTATTTTGATATTCAACCACCCCGAGGTGCAAAAATACTCCCTGGAAAATGAGGTATAAAAAATGTAACCACTCTATTAACCTATCACAATTTGCCACGTGGCATTTAATAATATAATTATTCATATATTTAAAATTTGATAATCTATTTGATACTTGTGGTTGGAGTGAATTTTTTTTCTAGAAGTATCAAAGTATTATATCAAGTATCAAATGAATGTTTAATGCTCCATTTTGATGTCTCTCCATTGGAGTTGCTCTAATATGTATAATACTATAATAAAAATACAAATTGGGCACTAAAATATATTGAAAAAAAATAAGAATCGGGTTTTATTAATTTAATTGAAATGATAATTAAATACTATTGAATATGTAATATAAAAGGCAAGTAAACCAGGAAAAAAGAAAGAAGGTGAAAATGGGAGATATTTCTTGATTGTGTATTCTTCCTATATATATTATATATTATATAGATTTTTGTTCCATCACTTTCATAATTAGTGCTTATGGGTCCATGCACGATTGTTCGTGGAAGATGATTGCGTGGTACATATATATCACCTAAGTTCCGGCAAACTGAATATTTTTAGAACAAGTCAATATATGTATTAGCATGCATTCTTTTACTCATTATATCATATAATTTGAATTGTTCAGACAGTTTACAAGTCCCTGTCTCCACCATTTCTCAATTATTGTACATCTCTATGTATCCCCATTTATGATAATAATGAAAAACCCCTAATTACTTAATTAAATAAATATTTTAAATAATTATAAATGATATATTTATAGGCGTCTTAAGATACAAGTCTCTGGTGACAAATCTTATTAGAACTAAATGACAAGTCTAACTAAAATTTGCTTCACATCCTTTATTAAATTCATTCAAAAAATGCCCCACCACTCACAAATTCGAAATTACACCAAATTGTAAATATACTATGATGAACTATGGTATTATTTAACATTTTTAAGTTTGCATCTAGCATTTTTTTTTAATAGTGGATTGGAGTGGTGGAGAACGAAAGAGACAGAGAGAGATAGCGATATCGAAAAATAAAGAGATAAAGATTGTGAGAGAGAGTGAGAGAAATAGACGAGACAGAGAGGGCGAGATTGAGAGACATAAGAAAAAAGGAAAAATAAAGAGAGAAACGTGACTTTAGAATTTATTGATTTAGGTTAAGGGTAAATTAGGGATAAAAGAAAAATTGAGGATGTGACTTTAGAATTTATGGATTTAGGTTAAGGTTGTATTCCACATCTAATTATGTTTCCAACTAGGGACCTCTAGCATATTACCCCATATTTATATTAACCCTACTTATAATCATAGTCGTAGCTATTTTCTAATTCAGCCACCCATTCTCTCTCACATCAATCAGGTTCTATTTTTTTTTCTCTTTCTTCGCCACAAGCCGCCGCCATCTCCTCCCCTTCCACCTCTGCCTGACGCCGCCTCTGTACCACCGCCCTCGCCATCTCCGTCCACCACCGCTCCTCTGTATGGACTCGATGATAAAAAAATCTCGGGCATAAAGTTTTTCTCTAGTTTTTTTTTTTTTCGTGATTTGAGTGACGATGTGGACAATTATTATCAATCTAGATCCGTTGATTAACAATAATCTCATTGATTTTAGAGTGAAGATTTAGCATTTGCTGCAAATCTTGAAGTTCTTCTCTTTATTTCTTCAGTTTTTTAGATTCTTTACGTTAGTTCCCTAGAGAAGATGACGTTTTTAGTTGTTATTGTTACTTTTTAATTGATTTTATATTTTGCTATTTGTTTTAGTTGTTTCAACAAATAGTTAAATTTAACAAATGGTTGATTTTTGTTAGATGAGAATTGTTGGAGATTTGTTGATTAAATAACTAAATAATTTTACAATGTAAATAATATAGTTAATATATTGTTAACTCGAACTACTTGTTTATGTGGTCGGAATATGTATTTGACAATGACTCAAGAACTTCAATATATATAGAACCTTAATTTATTTTATTCTATTAATCGTACTGTGTCTCCTGGGTATTTGATACACACATGTTGTAGCTACTAATTACATTAATTATTTCAGAAAACAAATTAAATAAATAATAAATGAATTTTGGTGAACTAATTGTAAGATGCAAATTCAAACGTATAACAACTAGTACCAGCGTTCCCCCACCTTGTATTAATCTTCATCATCACCCCCTGTACCCAAAACATAAAATAAATAAGTTTTCTAAAATTTGGTAATTAATTTTATAAAATCTTGATTTAATATATTAAATTTTATTAAAATACAAACCTGTGGCAGTACTAAAACTGATTCCAACTCGAATTTCACCATAGTAAGTTCCATCTTTTAAAACAACCCTGTACTTTTGAGTACCAAGTTCAGCTTTTCCATTCTCTACACCTAACTCAAGTAGCTCCTTCACATATATCCTGCATTTAATTTATATATTCATTTTTTTAACCAACTAATTTAATTAATAAATATCTATATATTTACATATAATTCGTACAAAAAAAAAAAAAGAAAAAAGAAAAACGGGGACTAGAATTTACGTGGTTTGGCCAAGGTAGTCATCTCTAGTGAATCTGTCGTGGTCCATAATTTGAAGAAAGAGCTTATATTTTCGTTGGTTATCGTCTCCTGCGTCTGCTGGGTAATGTACCTTGAATTTGAACCGTTCATTCCACTCTGGCTTGCTACCTTGTCCTATTTATATATAATACCAATTAGTTTATTGAAACAATTATATAATGAATTTGAAATATTTAACTTTGAATATATAAAAATATGAAACACAAAAGAAAAAGAAGGGTTAAATTAAAAAAAAAAAAAAAAAAAAAAAGAGAAGAAAATTAAGCTAATTTACCATGAGCTATTTTGCTGATGTGCTCTTCATTTCCATACTGAATCACAACATATGGATCTATCCTACCTGCATGCACCAACAAATACATTATTACAACTTTGACCAATAAATTAAACCAATTGTGTTTTCAATTTATGAATTACGATACAAATTATTTATGATTAAACAACTTTTCACTGGGTGTCAGATTTAAATATATTCATTCAGATCAATACAAGTATTCATTTTTCATTTATAAATGCTATTCGTAATCATAAATAAGAGAACATTAGGCGGTAATTAAGTTAACGAAAGAGGAATCAAACTTAATACTAATGGTGGAAATTTTAACGAGATTACGAATAACAAAATGTTATGGTTCTATAAGTGGAACGCGCGCGCGAGTTTATCCAATTTAATCTACTTCTTCATCACTATAACACCTCCAAACACTCATTCATTATTATATACACACACCATGGAACGTAACACATACATACATACATACATACATACATACATACATACAAATGAGAAGGCCATGAGTACGTACCGAATAAGTGTGTGCTCAAGAGGCCTTTACCCCCAAAAAGTGTCACTTCCATTGTTCCTACCGTCATCTCTCTCTCTCTCTCCTTGAAATGGAAGAAGATATATTTAATTTGCAGATATATTGCTTATTTTCTCTCCTAGAGAAATGATATATGTATTCGAAGGGATGTGTGTGTATGCAAGGGGAAGAGAAACAAAAGAGAATGTGATTGTTATAGTTGTTTAGGTGCAGAAGTTTGTTAGCTTTGATGAATTAGCCAAAGTAATCAATCATGTGTTTATATAGAAGACATAAATTTATCTGTGTAGGGAAAATTGCAGTTTCGTCCTTGGGATATTGTTTATATGGGTTTAGCCCCAAATTGTATAGCTGTACTTTTAAGAACTGACCACTTCAATTCCCATATAATATTTTATGCCATCTCATCATTTTAAAGTTATGGGATTGAAAATAACATGAGTCAGGTTCTATAGGATCAAAATGAATTTTGTTTCATTCGGATAAATTATTATAATTTCTGACGACAGACGGCTGAGAATTTCATATTTGTAATGCTACTACGTTAATTAGATTCCTTTGGTCTTTGTCTTCACTTTTTCAGTTATTTGATTGTTCAATTTAGGTTAGCTGGGTCAAACTTTTAGTTAATATATATATGAGCCGCCATTTTATGATCATAAATGGCAACATAAAATAATATTATAATATCATAAATAAGATAACCATAATTAATTGATCAATTGAACTTATCAGACATATCAAACGAGTCAACTGTAAATTGCTTAATCATATATATATATATATGCTTGTAAAAGAACATCAAAGAAAATATATCTAATTATTTTTGCTTTGATAAAATGGTTCGATGGATCCAACCAAGAAACTTGATAAATCTAATTTCACAGTATAAATATGATTTGGATTTTTGTAGCACTAGTAATAATGATATTGTTAAATATACTTCGATTTATATTAAAAATTTAATCGTTAATTTACTTGATGCTAAATAGGGGTCATAGGATATAGGTTCCTAATGACAAAATTTATTAGTACTAAATGACAAGTTCAACTAAACACATTTACTTCATATTCTTTATAAATTTCATTCCAAAAATGCCCCTCCATTCATAAATTCGAAATATACATCAAATAAATTTCAAATTGCATTTATCATTTTATTTATTATGCATTTAATATTTTTATATTTGCATTTAACTTTTTTAATTTTTTTAACAGAATATCTGTTCATCTTCCTTTTTTTTCATTATTCATTTTAGCATTTTATACACTACTATAAAAACTTCTTTTTTTTTTTTTTCAATTCTACATAATATTGAAAATTACAAAAAAAAAAAAAGAAAAAAAAACCTGTTATTTATTTTTATTTTTTTCAATTTACATATTTTGATTTGTCCGTAATAGACTATGGTATACTACGGTGTACTATAGCATACTACGATGTACCTAGCCACCAACAACTCCTAGCAGTCGCGAACGCTAGCCGCCAACGCAAACCCTTGCAGCCAACGCTCACAGCCGCCGCGACCGTTGTCACCTACCAACATTGAGAAAACTTAGATCTGCCATTTAAACCCAAACTAAGCAAAATCTCTTACAAGATAAGAAAATCAGATGCAATTAATTATTCAAAATATGCTTTTAATAACATCCCATCCATAACCACAACACCCCGCCTCACAACTCCATGTCGTCGCCACCTACCATAACCACCGCCACCATAGCAGTCGCCACCTACCATAATCACCGTCATATCCTCCATAACTATTACACTATAATTGGATTTAATCCTTTATTAAATACAAATCTGTTAAAAGAAAAAGAAAAAAAAAAGAGGGGGGCTTGGGGACAACAAATGAGAGAGAGAGAGAGAGAGAGAGAGGAGAAAGGAGAAAGTGAGAGAGGGGAAGAGAAATAGACTTTTATTAGGTATTGTAAGGGTATTTTTTGATTAAATAAAAAAATAAAAGATGTGTATCAATTTTTATTTTAAAATAAGGATATAGTTAAAATGTTCTATTTGCATTTGTCACTCATATTTAATTAAGTTTGATTTGAGGGGTGTGAGGAACATTACCCCTAAATATAATGCATTTAAACTTACTAGTAGAGATGCATACAATAAATTGCATTTATAACCTCCAGGCTAAAAAAAAAAAGAAGTTGAAGCGGCTTTTAATTTGTTGAATGTTCCACCTTCCAAATGAACACGAATTCTCAATTCGCATCTACATAAATAAGACATTTTCTATGTAACAATTTTCTATAGGTCACTCTATATTAGATTTTTTGTGAATAAATTCAAGTTATAAGTTTCAATATTTATTAATTTCATTGTTTCTATCGTGACAAAAATATCCTTTATTAATTGGAATCAAACCCCTTCAAATCTTTCTAACAAATCAAATTCATCAAAATATCTCTATCAAATCAAATTCTCTTAAACTACAACCGTCACTGTGATCCGCCAAACACAAACTACAATCTGAAAATATAATCTGCATTAGCAAACGCCAAACTATTTATATTTAATTACAAACAACAAACTACCTATATTTAATTGCAACAACAACTAAAAATATAATATACATGCATGCATCATCTATATGTAAACAATAACAATATAAAAATCTATTGTTACAAATTGCAATTTGCAGTTTTCTATTTCATGTTGCTATTTATTTTGCGTTTTAATTTTAATTTTTTTTGTCTGCTTGACGAATGAAAATCAATGACAGATGCAAACAAAAATTATAAATTCACTTACAAAAGAAAACTAAAAAGAATGAAAAATATTTTTTCTTATTACGTACAAATTTATAAGTAAAAAGAATGACAACAAAAATTATAAATTTACTCATAATTTTTTTTGCTGTTTTGACGAATGAAAAATAAAATGAAAAAAATATAAATTTACTTATAATTTTTCTTTTTGTTGTTTGACGAATGAAAACTAAAAAGAAATATAGAGAGGGAGGAGAGAGACAGAGAAGAGAGGGAGATAGATGAGAGATAGAGAGGGGGTAGGCGTAAGATTGTTGAGAGGGATTAATTAATTGGATGGCGGCCGAGTGAAGAAAGGGAGAGAGATGCATGTTAGATTAAATGAAAGGAAGACTGATAAATGGGGTTTGTTAATCACTTCTACATAAATTTATATATTAATTGCGGGTGTTTTTTGGTTATACATAAATAATTTAATTTAATTTATATTACTTTTTTGTTTAAAAGATCTACACGGTTGCACTTAATTATACTCATCTAACAATTATATCAATACTTATATAAGTCCAGAATAAAGGGCGTCTAAGCAAATTTTCCCTTCATACATACATGCATTATTTAGTTGGATTATTTCCATGCAAGACTTGCCTAGTTATATCATGTATACTTTCCGCTATACCTGCCGCCTTTGACCTTCTTAAACAATGTTAAAGTAACATGGAATGATAAAGGTGTAGTAGTACAAACATAGACTGAAACTAGATCGTTTTACACGAAACATTGCAAAAATGGAGGACATCTAACCATAGGCGGAACCACGAATTCCAGATAGGATGCACTTAACATTTACGGGAGTTTAGGGATAGCGCCCCCGAGATATTTTTAGATTCATTCACATAAAATAGTATAAAATAAATTTTAATTTGCTATCATTTTTATATTCAGGTTCAAATTGTTGTGAAAATAAAAAAAATAGTCTTATAAATTAGAGAAATAAAGAATAGCTTTTTCCTAGTAACAAAACAAAATCCAACCAACACAAGTACTATTCAGAACGTGAACTATATATATGCATTATATATTTTCATTTGTTGCAAAATTAGCGCAAGGAATGGATATCCATAACGAGTTATTAGTTTGGCGTAAAGAAATACATATGCCGGGTTATAATTTTAGCGCAAGAAATGTACATAACTAGTTATTAGTTTTGCGTAAAAAAATGTACATCACGAGCTATTTGTTTAGCGCAAAAAATGTATGTACTTATAAGTTATTTATTTTACGCAAGAAATGTACTGACGGGTTAATTTTTTGCGAATTAAAGACACGGTTAATATGTTCTTTTATTTATTTATATTTATATAAAATAGGAATCAGGTCATTCAAAAGCAATGCACCCTATTAAAATGTTATGGCTAACATCGTGTGTTTATAATGTTAATGCATTTAACAAGCTGTGACCCGTTAAAATCGTATATGGGTCGGGTCAGTAGTTTAATTTAGAAATAAAGTTGGGCCAGGCTAGTGAATACTGATTTTTGGGCCATTCTATTTTGAATAAATAAAGTTGGGCTCGATCAGACTAATACATAAGACTTGCACAAACCACTAACACCAAAATTTGCAGAAAAAATATCAAAACTCTTTCATATGATTTTCAATTAAAATTGCAGGAAAAGCAAATTACAATTTCCGTCCCAATAAATTTGCACTAATTACACATTTTGTCCCTCATATTTTAAAAGAAACAATTTTAGCCTTCGTCAATTTTTCGTTAGTACCAACAGAATCCATAGTGTGTTGGTCCACTGCCTTATCTGACGAAGTAACGGTAAATTAACGAAAATGACCAAATAATGTTGAATTATTGAAATAAGAGGGAATAAATATATTTTTTTATGAACATGGGAGACAAAATGTAATATCAGTGCAAACTTAGGGGATGAAAACTGTAATTTTCCCAAAATTTCACATGTTCGAAAATAAAGGATTCAGAGAAATAAAATTGAAACTCAAAGGACTTGTGGATAAAATTTTATTTTCTCTCAAGCACGTTGTAGACTAGTTATAGTCCAATTTAGGGATCGGAGTAATGACACACTTGAGTCAGTTGATTTGATTCACCATACATACATACATATTACTCACAGCATGGACTATATATGAATTATATATTTTAATCTAGCGCAAAATCAGTGCAAGGAATGTAAATAATGAGTTATTAATTTTGCGTAATAAATACAAATGACGGGTTATAAATTTTGCGCAAGAAACGTACATAATGAGTTATTAATTTTGCGCAAAAATTGTCAAAAACAGATTATTTACTTTGCGCAAAAAATTGTACATAAGGGGGCCATTAATTTTGCGCATGAAATGTATATAACGAGTTATTAATTTTGCCCAAGAAATGTACTAATACGGGTTCATTCTTGTAAATTTAAGACACGATAATTATTTTATTTTACTTTATATTTTCATTTAAAATAGGAATTAACTCATTCAAAAACAAAACCTAAGGAACTACATGATGTATATCTCTACTGATATACCAAACGAAAATAAATAAATAAACATATCTTTGCTTCAAACTCATAAAAATGTGAAAAAGACAAACCTGCATGCGAATCTTGTCGTCGAAGAGCGAGAATGCTTGGCCGATGCTATTGCCATGTTATGGCCGGAGGCAATAGCAGATGATGTGTCGGTGATTCAAACGCAGGCAGAGCCACAGTTTGGAGATGAAGAGAAGATGACGTGAAATCGCTTTCTATGATCATTCACAAATGATATCGGTTTTGAAGTAAGTATAACTCCTCCTGAAATAACACCGCAGTCGTCCTTTTCTGACCACAAACAAGTTAGAGAAGGCGTAGACCCTATATATCCTTACCTCTCGACTGCTTCAACCACCCTCTCCGGTTTTGCAAATTACTGCAGCAAGTCAACCTAAAGAGGACCATGATATGGAGCGAGAAAGAATGCGAGACGATTCTGTGATGCCTTTTGGAGCTTCAAAGCAAAAAAAAAAGGCGAAATCGGGTGGTGCAACTAATTATAGAAGGAAGCCAATGAAGAAAATAAAGGTGGATGATGATTCTTGGATGCTAGTAGGATGGGTGAAATGTTAAGTGTATATTTTTACACTTTATCGTACCTTTTATTTGAGCTTTTGGTGTGTTTTAACGATAATTGGTGCTTAAAAAGTTGATTTATTGTATTTTACGTACAAATTGAAGAAATTGAAAAGTATGGGGTCAAAACTGCAATTTTAGAGAAAATATGGGCCGAAAGTGAAGATATAAAAAATCTGAAGAAATCAGCCCGGGACGCCCGTCCCAGATTTACACTTAACACTGGGATGGCCGTCTGAGAAGCAGAAGCAGCCTCTGGTTTTGGGACGGCCGTCCGAGTTTTAGTAACTTCGGGACGACCGTCCGAGATGACGAAAAGGCGCAGTAAAGGAATCCTAATTGCACAAGGAAACTATCTTCTTCTTCAAATTTTCCACCCTATATAAGACTAAGCCAAGCACACAATTGGGGATCGATCTTTTACGCAATTTCAAGGGCAACAAAGCAATAACGAAGACGAATAATTCGAAGACTTCAAGCATAGACTTATGTTTATGATTAACTTTATTTGCGTGTTTCCTTTAATCCTGAGTAGCTGAATTTCTTATTTCTTGGATTTTATTTTGAACCCTATGTGGGATTTATTAATCATTTTCTATGATTTTATGCAAGTTTTAATTCCGGATTATTTCTTCTACTTGTTTTATTAAGTTCATGAAACTGGCCACTTTATGCGCTTTTATGTTATTGTTAATCGCATGAATCGGAAGATTGGGTTAATAATTAGAATTGTGGTAGAAGAGCCTCTGTGGTATTAACATAGGAATATAGTTAATCTCTTAGGTAGCCATTATTGAGATTTGTGCTTAAAGCTGTGTTCTAGAATTAATTGCGTAGGAATACAGTGATTGAATCTAGAGTATTAGAATCGTAATACACGGGGATTAATTTAGCATCTCAGGTTAATAATCCGGGTTAATTGCTTGCATAATTGAAGGAATTGGGGGAGTAATAATAACATAGGGGGAAGAATAAAATCCTAGGCTTGTTTACTTTGATTAAATTTTCGTTCTAAATTGCTTTCTTATTTTTGCCTTTTTAATTTGTTTTAAGTATTGCTTTAGTTTAATTTAGTTTATTAATCATTTTTCGACTGTGTAAGATGGGCTTGATAGCAATTGGGAGAATTTAGCATCTAGGATTAAATAATTAAATATTCTCTGTGGGATCGATACTTGGACTTAAAAAATCTACTTTATTACTTGTACGATACGTGCACTTGCGAGTAGGTATTACACCCAACATGAAACGAGTGAACCAGAGGCCGTTTATCGAAAAATTTTCTCGATACTCTACGCACCAGGTATACGTCTCAAGAACATTTAGATAAAAATTTGAATCACAATTTCCCTCGCTTTTTTTTTTTTTTTTGAAATTTTAATTTGCTGTCATTTTTTTATTCAAGTTCAAATTGTGTGAAAATAAAAAAATAGTCTTATAAATTAGAAAAATAAAGAATAAGTTTTTCCTAGCAACAAAACAAAATCGAACCAACACAAGTACTATTGAGAACGTGAACAATATATATGCATTATATATTTTCATTTATTGCCAAATTAGCGCAAAGAATTAATGTCCATAACGAGTTATCAGTTTGGCGAAACGAAATACATATGCCGGATTATAATTTTTGTGCAAGAAATGTACATAACCGGTTATTAGTTTTGCGCAAAAAATGTACATCACGAGCTATTTATTTAGTGCAAAAAATGTATATAAAGAGTTATTTATTTTGCGCAAGAAATGTACTGACGGGTTATTTTTTTGCGAATTAAAGACACAGTAAATATGTTCTTTTATTTATTTATATTTATACAAATTAGGAATCAAGTCATTCAAAAGCAATGAGATTTAAATATTTTTTTTGCTCTAATAGTATAAAATATAAAATTGATAATATTTCGAAAACGAAAATTAATTCTATACGAGACAAAAATAATAAATGCGTTATAACTGACAACCAAGCAAATCAAGGACCTCGAAAAAAAATTAAATTTATTGTATTCGAGACAGGTGGACGTAATAAATACCGGAATCTAACAGGTGTAGTGTAGTAGCTTAGACTTCAAGCTACTAAAAAAGTAACTATGGTTAAGCTCTAATCATTAGCCATGGTTAAATCCAACCCTAACTATCGCAAAATTGTAAAAAACAGATTATTGACTCTGCGCAAAAAATGTACATAAGGGGGTCATTAATTTAACGCATGAAATGTATATAACGAGTTATTAATTTTGCGCAAGAAATGTACTAAGACGGTTTCATTTTTGTAAATAAAGACACGATAAATATTTTATTTTACTTTATATTTTCATTTAAAATAGGAATTAACTTATTCAAACACAAAACCTAAGGAACCAGATGATGTATATCTCTACTCATATACCAAATGAAAATAAATAAATAAACCTATCTTTGCTTCAAACCCTTAAAAATGTGAAAAAGAGAAAACTGCATGCGAATCTTGTTGTCGAAGAGCGAGAGTGCTTGGCCGATGCTATTGCCATGTAATGGCCGGAGGCAATAGCAGATGATGTGTCATGGATTCAACCGCAGGCAGAGCCACGGTTTGGAGATGAAGAGAAGATGACATGAAATCGCTTTCTATGATCATTCACAAATGATATCAGTTTTGAAGTAAGTATAACTCCTCCTGAAATACCACCGCAGTCGTCCTTTTCTGACCACAAACAAGTTAGAGAAGGCGTAGACCCTATACATCCTTACCTCTCGACTGCTTCAACCACCCTCTCCGGTTTTGCAAATTACTGCAGCAATTAAACCTAAATAAGAACAGGACATGGAGCGAGAAAGAATACGAGACGATTCTGTGATGCCTTCTGGAGCTTCAAAGCAAAAAAAAAAAAGGCGAAATTGGGTGGTGCAACTAATTAAAGAAGGAAGCCAATGAAGAAAATGAAGGTGGATGGTGATCCGTGGATGCTAAAAGGATGGGTGAAACGAGTGAACCAGAGGCCGTTTATCGGAAAATTTTCTCGATACTCTACGCAGCAGGTATACGTCTCAAGAACATTTAGATAAATCACAATTTCCCTCGCTTTTTTTTTTTTTTTGAAATTTTAATTTGCTGTCATTTTTTTATTCAAGTTCAAATTGTTGTGAAAATAAAAAAATAGTCTTATAAATTAGAAAAATAAAGAATAAGTTTTTCCTAGTAACAAAACAAAATCCAACCGACACAAGTACGGTTCAGAACGTGAACTATGTATATGCATTAGATATTTTCATTTATTGCAAAATTAGCGCAAGAAATTAATGTCCATAACGAGTTATCAATTTGGCGAAAAGAAAGACATATGCCGGGTTATAACTTTTGTGCAAGAAATGTACGTAACCAGTTATTGGTTTTGCGCAAAAAATGTACATCAAGAGTTATTTATTTAGCGCAAAAAATGTATATAATGAGTTATTTATTTTGCGCAAGAAAAGCACTGACGGGTTATTTTTTTGCGAATTAAAGACACGGTAAATATGTTCTTTTATTTATTTATATTTATATAAAATCGGAATCAAGTCATTCAAAAGTAATGCACCCTATTAGAATGTTATGGGTAACATCGTGTGTTTATAATGTTAATGCATTTAACGAGCTGTAACTCGTTAAAATCGTATATGGGTCGGGTCAGGAGTTTAATTTAGAAATAAAGTTGGGCCAGCATATTGAATATTAATTGTTGGGCCATTCTATTTTGAATAAATAAAGTTGGGCTCGATCATACTAAAACATAAGACTTGCACAAACCACTAACACCAAAATTTGCAGAAAAAATATCAAAACTCTTTCATATGATTTTCAATTAAAAATTGCAGGAAAAAAAAATTATAATTTCCGTCCCCTTAATTTTGCACCGATTACACATTTGGACCCCCATGTTTTAAAAGTTAAACACTTTTAGTCTTGTTCGTCAATTTTTTGTTAGTACCAACGAAATCTATCGTGTGCCGGTCCATTGCCTTCACTGACGAAGTAATGGTAAATTAACGAAAATGACCAAAAAATGTTGAATTATTGAAATATGAGGGACAAAATATATTTTTTTATGAACATGAGAGACCAAATGTGATATCAGTGCAAACTTAAGGGATGAAAGCTGTAATTTTCCCAAAATTTCACATGTTTGAAAATAAAGGACTCAACGAAATAAAATTGAAACTCAAAAGACTTGTAGCTAAATTTTATTTTCTCTCAAGCACACTGTAAACTAGTTATAGTCCAATTTAGGGAGTAATGACACACTTGAGTCAGTTGATTTGATTCATCATATATACATACATATTACTCAGAACATGAAGTCATGAACTATATATATGAATTATATATTTTAATCTGTCGCAAAATTAGAGCAAGGAATGTAAATAGTGACTTATTAATTTTGCGTAATAAATACATATGACGGGTTATAAATTTTGCGCATGAAACGCACAATAGAGTTATTAATATTGCGCAAAAATGTAAAAAACACATTATTGACTTTACGCAAAATATGTACATAAGAGGGTAATGACATACTTGAGTCAGTTGATTTGATTCAGCATATATACATACTTTTTAGCAAAAGATGTAATAACGAGTTATTAATTTTGCGCAAGAAATACATATGACGGGTTATAAATTTTGCGCAAGGAACATACTTAACGAGTTATTCGTTTTGCGCAAAAGAATGTAAGAAACAAATTATTAATTTAGCGCAAGAAATGTACATAAGAGGGTCATTAATTTATCACAAAACATGTACGTAACGAGTTATTAATTTTGCGCAAGAAATATATATGACGGATTATAAATTTTGCGCAAGAAACATACTTAACGAGCTATTCGTTTTGCGGAAAAAATGTAAAAAAACAGATTATTAATTTAGCGCAAGAAATGTACATAAGGGAGTCATTAATTTATCGCAAAACATGTATGTAACGAGTTATTAATTTTGCGCAAGAAATATACTGATACGGATTCATTTTTGTAAATTAAAGACACAAAAAATATGTTATTTTTTACTTAATATTTTCACATAAGAAATATACTAACACATGAATGTATTTTTCTACAGCTATATATTATGTACCAAAAGAAAATAAATAAAAAACCTATCTTTGCTTCAAACCCTTAAAAATGTCAAAAATAGAAAACTGCGAGTCTTGTCGTCGAAGAGCGAGAGCTTGGCCGATGCTATAGCCATGTTATGGCCGGAGGCAATAGGAGATGATGTGTCGGGGCTTCAATCGCAGGCAGAGCAAAGGTTTGGAGATGAAGAGAAGATGACGTAAAATCACTTTCCATGGTAATTCACAAATGACATCGGTTTTGAAGTAAGTATAACGCCTCTTGAAATAACACCGTAGTCGTCTTTTTGTGACGACAAACAAGTTAGAGAAGGCGTCGACCCTATATACAGGGCCGGTCCGGCGTAATCGGGGGCCCGGGGCGAGAGTATAAATATTCAGTAGTTCGGGGGTAAAAAAGAGTAAAAGAGTAAAAAAAATTCACATTTATTTTTAAAATAAATTTATAAAAAGAAAAAAGAATAAAAGAGTAAATTTTTTTTTTGATAAAAGTAGAAAATTATTTTTTTTAAAACCATAAAATAATTTTTACACATAAAAATACATAATACATATATTAAAAATTTAAAATTTTGGGCCCCTTATGAAATTGGGCCCTGGGCGTGGGCCCTGCTCGCCCCACCCCAGGGCCGGCTCTGCCTATATATGCCTACCTCTCGACTGCTTCAACCTCCCTCTCCGGTTTCGCAAGTTACCGCAACAAATCAATCTCTAGAGGAATAGAATATGGAACGAGAAAGAATGCGAGACGATTCTGTGATGCCTTCTGGAGCTTCAAAGCAAAAAAAGGCGAAATCGGGTGGTGCAACTAATTAAAGAAGGAAGCCAATGAAAAAAATAGAAGTGGATGATGATTATTGGATGCTAGAAGGATGGGAAACGAGTGAACTAGAGGCCGTCTACGGGAACATTTTTTGGATACAATGATAAGAAATACTACGCACCATGTGTACGTGTCAAGTGCATTTAGATACAAAATTGAAGCTCAATTTCTCTCGCTTTTAGTTTTGAAATTTTAATTTGCTATCAATTTTTTTATTTAATTTTAAATTGTTGTGAAAATAAAAATAATAGTTTTATAAATTAGAAACCTAAAGAATGAGTATTTAATTTTGCGCAAGAAATACGTATGCCGGGTTATAATTTTTACGCAAGAAATGTACACAACAAGTTATTAGTTTTGTGCAATAAAACTACATAACGGGTTATTAATATAGCGCAAAAAATATATATAACAAGTTATTAATTTTGCGCAAGAAATGTACTAACAGGTTATGTTTTTGCGAATTAAAGACACGGTAAATATGTTCTTATATTTACGTTGGCGTGCGTTTGAGTGGGTTGATTATACGCGTCAAGGTTACCCCCATATCCTGATCAATATTAGAAGACCAAAAAATATATTTATTAATCATATAGAGTTGATGTTATACAAGCTAGTATTCTATGATATGTAAATGATAGAATGTTCGTACATGATCATGGTTGGACTCATTGTTGCCATGGATGATACTGATTAGGAAGAGGAGAATGCGGTTCTAGATTGGTACACAATGGCATGCGGTGAAGATTTGTTACGGCATATTGGTTGTATATAGTATTATCAACGTTACATTTGTTTCTTTCTATATACATCCGAAAGAGTTGGTCTCTCTAACTGTTTATTTATACGATCAATAGGCAGCTCATACCCCTGTAGTGGGATTGTCGGGTTATGTAACTTTAAAAATAAATATTGATAAATGACTGTACGTATGGATGAGTGTACTGTACCCGAGTGTAATTTTGCGTGCGTATATTCGAATCAATGTTCATGATATTTCTGGCTTCACCTCCGTAGATGGTAACGTCCAAAGATCCAGTATGGTTGTAAATTCGGGTAACTATTTTTTCTCTATTAAACATATGACATTATATTAATGTGGGAATATAAGATTTTGTACTGTACGAATAAACTGTGTACAGTACATGCCTGGCTTCCTTATAAACAAGGTTTTTGAGGGAGAAGGATGTATTGATGAGCTGCATGCACTTGTAACGTCCAAAGATCCAGTATGGTTGTAAATTCGGGTAACCAATTTTTCTCTATTAAACATATGACATTAATGTGGGAATATAAGATTTTTTACTATACGAATAAACTGTGTACAGTACATACGTGGCTTCCTTATAAACAAGGTTTTTGAGGGAGAAGGATGTATTGATGAGTTGCATGCACTTGTAACATGAACGAACTGTTTTTCTGGCTGTGGAATATCTACTGCCTGGAGACTTTGAACATAATACTGAAATTGGAATGCATTTCTAATACGACGGCCCTTTTTTCTTATTTTCATGAGAAAATATTTTCCTTCAAGTCGTTTGTTGATAATGTCAACCAGCGGAATTTCCTGTTCAATAATGCAATGATACATTTATCAGCAGCACATACATGTAGGGAAAAAAGGGGCCAATGAATCTATTGGTTTAAAGGTAGTAAGTATGAAAACCTCATTATACTGCTCATACATGCAACGACGTTCTGTTCCAGTATATCTATTGTCTACATTCCAAATGCAATGACATCAAGACTGCCGCTGTCGTCAGAAATGCAAAGTTTATTTTTTTCCCCGTAAAATGCAAAGTGACAGATTCGTTAAAATAGTGTACATGTAAAAAGTTATAAGATGAGATAATAACCTTGGTGCTGCATGCGTATTTTCCTTGCAAGTAGAACATGTGTAACTATTGTTGTAGTCAACGTCAATAGCGTAGTGACATTTATTACTGCATCCCATGTAGAAATTTTTTTGTGCTGCATCAATTATTTTGGCAGAAACTCTGACAACAAATTTGAATGTCCAAAATTCATATTGGTCAATATTTGCAGCATTGTCGTGCATTTTGAAGTACTATAAAGGTGCGCGTGCGTTGCACGTGTCGTATTAATTTTTCTATCTAATCTATATATGATAGCTATTTTGTTATTAGAGTAATATTTTGTGACATTGATAGTTATTTGGAATAGAATATAGTTCAAAATTATTTATTAATTAATAGTAAAATAGATAAGTAATTTCATACGGTTTTCCCTATGTTTATTCACGACCCTATTATTTTTTTTATCTTTTCGTTTCAATTATTACGATTTTTACTTATCATTGTTTTTATTAAAAATTTGAATGATATAAACTTGCTTCTTAGTTATTTTTTTGGCATTTATTTTATTGGAACTCACTATATTTCATGCATTTCTTCCTTATAGCCGAGTGAATTGCTTTTTGCACCTCAAAATTGAAACTAATTTACATTTTGAAATCGCAAAAAATTAAAATTGACAAAGTTCACTTATAAATTATATACCTCATGGCAAAATGCACCCTACATAAATTTTTGGGAGACATTAACCAAAACAATAATATAGCACGATATTTTAACTTTGGAAAAAAATGACATTCTTTTTTAAATTTTTATTTCCTACTTCATATTTTTAATTATTTTTTTGTTTTAAGAATTTAAAAACATAATTGATGATTTATTTATGTGTTTCATAGTGCAATAAAAAAAATATAATTTAAAAAACTTCTTATTTTGATTCAATATAATTTAATGTACAAAATAATTCGAAAATCTCAATTTTCAATAAAGTTATATAATATATTAGAAGAAATTAAACCAAAACATGTTGAACACTGTTATTTTGGGGGGCAAAAAGGCATAGCTGGTGAAATTAAGTAGATTAAAACAGAATAAGGCGTCACACAAAATTGTTTTTAGTGATGAAAAATGACCTCAATGTCCATTCTAATTTAAAAGTTTTAAATTCGTATGTAGAATTGTCACAAAGTATTTCACCTTTTTAGAGATAATTAATTTCAAATTGTTTCATTGTTTTATAAATAATGTAGTTAATATATTCAAAATGATATAGAACCTTACTTTAGAATGTAATTAGATTTTTAACTAACAGTTGAAAAAACAAATAGAGTATAGTAAGTAGATCATACTACAAATTATAAGTAAATAAATAAATAAATAATGTAATTTTTTTTGGAGTATTATATTTTCTTAGAATTATTTTTGAAAATTAAAAAGATAAAATATAATAAATTGAAATTTTAGTTTTAAATAATAAATAAATAAAATAAAATAATTATTTAATATTTTTTATCTATCTTACAATAATAATAAAAATAATAATAATAATAATAATAATAATAATAATAATAATAATAATAATAATAATAATAATAATAATAATAATAATAATAATAATAATAATAATAATAATAATAATAATAATAATAATAATAATAATAATAATAATAATAATATAAAAGTATGAAATAAAAGCTATAATATACAATCAAACATTAAAAATCCTTCAAAAGTTAAACTATCGCGAAATACTGAAGTTTGGTTAAAATCTCACTATAATTAAATGTAGGCTGCAGTTTGCCATGCGAAATATCACTTGAGGACGGACTTTGCAATATTTGAAGTATTAGGATGCAAGTCGCCAATTATAGTCAATTTTGAGTGCGAAATGCAATTCACAATTCTCCACTCTCAGTTTTACTATCTTTATTTTTTATTTATTTTTTATTGAAATTGTTATTGATATTGTTGGTTTTTTTGATTTCTTTGTCCGTGGCCAATTTTCATTATTCGTCAATTCATGTATCTTGAATAATAATTATAATTTGTTGGATGCTTGCAAACATAGTTTTATTGACGTATCAGTCTAACCATGCATTATCTGTGTAAAATACAATAATGAAGATATTTTTTTTCTCCAAATGCATTATTATTTGTCCATTTATTTAGTTTTAGATGCATTACTGGCTGATTTTTTTTTTCACTCGTAGAGTATGACTATGACATATGAATTTCCTACGAGCTCATTGAAATTTAATCTTCGCCAATTAGAGTCATTGTTGGGTGCAAAACACAATCCTTCTTTCACAATTCTCCACTCTCAATTTTATTAATATTTTTATTGAAATAGTTATTGATGTTGTTGGGTTTTTTTGTATTTCTTTATCTCTGGCCAATTTTCATTAGTTGTTAATTCATTTATCTCGACGAATATAGAATTTGTTGGATGCTTGTAGATTTTGTTTTATCACTGTGATATAGTCTACAATGCATCATTAGTGTAAAAGACGAATAATGAAGATATTTTTGTCCCAAGTGCAATATTATTTGTCCATTTCTTTAGTTTTTTGTGCATTAGTGTTTCATCTCTTTTTTATTTTCACTTGTTGCGTATGGAATAAGTTAGTCTATGGGCTATGATATGTGGGTTTCCTACGAGCTCATAGTAATTTAATATTTTCGAGCGATATTCCATATCAAGATGTCACTCGAATATATCCATATTCTATAATACAAGTTTAATAAATTTAAATAATATAGTTCATAATTAAAATTTAATAAATATAAATTTGATTCCATAATATTTACTTAAATTTATTAATAAATATTAATAAATAATAAATTGTATTCAAGTTATAAATGTTTACTATATCATAAATAAAAATAAATTGAATAATAAAATACCGAATATTTTCTGAGTTTCATATGTTTGTAGTATTTTTGTTCTCTTTACTCTTTTAAGTTACTATACATATATATATTACAATTATCGAGAAAGGAAATTAGTTTTATCTAAACGATTAAAATATTAACATTATAAATAATAGTATTAATTATACGGGCCCCAGGTATGAGAACTAAACAAAAATGAATAACATTGAATCTTGATTATTTTAAATAAATATATTCAAACAAAATAAAAATGAAATTACATTCTATCTTGTATTAAAGAAATTGAAAATGAAAGTACATTCTATTTTGTAAAAAAATATTTTTATTTTTTGTTTGGCTAGAAAGTCAAAAATGAAATAATTTTGAATGTGGATTATATTTTCAATTAATATATAACAAAAATGGTAAATGAAATTACATTCTATCTTAAATAAAATATTTGTTTTATTTTTTATTTGGCTTAAGAGTGCAAAAATAAATATTGTAATTAGTTAAACTTCGAGTTTAATCATGTATCCATACGTATTATTAAGTACTACATAATTTATATTATGATGATTAATTTTTAGTAAATAAAATTTTGGTATTAATAAAATGACTAAATTAAATGAACTTCTTTAATGTTTTCTTTGTAGAGAATGATACATGTAATTTGATCTATTTACTATTTAAATTGTTAATTACTCAATTGACCATTGTTACTTAATGTTACAATTGAGTAACATAGGGGTATAATAGAAATTGAATAAAAGGGAACAAACCATCACCCTAGATAAACCTATGAAAGAGCTTTTAACTACGCTGAATTATAATATGCGGCAAAAAACTGTTATGGAGCAAAGGTATAGATAGGTATATTACAACAGCATAACTACATTCGCAATTGAATAAGACAATAAACATAAGAATATTTAAATGACTGATGTAATTATATAAGATATAGATAGTGATGCTCCTCCAAAATGTTGGGTCAGCCCAATGATCTTGAAGCCCACAGGTCTCTTAAGTCCGGAAATCTTTAAGCCCAATATCGGGAATGTCGAGAGTCCTTGTCACGCGTTCGGGGTAGTCGAAGGGATAGCTCCACTCGTTAACCTACAAAACAGTTGAAAACACTAGGTGACACATCGGGGGTGGCCCGACGATTGTCCTCCGACGCTCAAGTCAGAAAACCATCATAATATAAACAATTAATGTTAATTAATTGCCTAAATAGTGCGTACCTTGTTATGTGATTGATAACACATATTTATTGGTGAAGACCAATGTGGGACAAAAACATTAGATTTCTTCCCATAAGATTCTTATGAAGTTCTTAATTAAGGGCATTTGTGTTGGGCTTTTCCTTTGAATGAGCCTCTTGGGCTTTTTGAATTAAAGCCCAATTATGCACATCATTAAGCCCCCACTCCCAGGTTGAGCCACGGGCTCGTGGGTCTGCCTGGGAGTAATTAGAAATAGTCGCTCGAAGACGAAATAATTTTCATGTTTTCCTTGAGTTTCAAGGTTGCAGGAAATTTTGAAGTCGACTACACGGATCTTGCAGAGGCGGGCGCTGCAGTTAGGCGATGATATTTTTTTAAGAGAGGCCCATTTGTTGTACCGCGGTGACCAGTCGATAAAATTATTGGAGGAAGTTGTGATATCTCTAGGCTTTGTTGCCTAGTGAGAATCGCGCATTTCCTAAAGAATGAGTTATCTTTCAACTTTTCCGGCAAGACGATATCCCTTGGCCATATCGCCTAGTGGGGGGTATGTCTCTCGTAGCGAATGAGCTTTACTTTATCTTTTTAGCGGTGCGAAATCCCTTGGCTTTATTGCCTAGTGGGAAGCACGCATTTCGTAAAGAATGAGTTATGCTTCATCTTTTCCGGTGAGACGGTATCCCTTGGTTATATCGCCTAGTGGGAGGCTCGACTCTCGTAAAGAATAATCTTTTACTTTATCTTTTTAGGTAAGACGGTATCCTTTGGCTTAAACGCCTAGTGGGAAGTCCTTATTTTTGTAAAGAATGAGTTATGCTTCATAATTTTCGGTGAGACGGTATCCCTTGGTTATATCGCCTAGTGGGAGGCTCGACTCTCGTAAAGAATAAGCTTTTACTTTACCTTTTTAGGTAAGACGGTATCCCTTGGCTTTAACGCCTAGTGGGAAGTCCGTATTTTTGCACTTGGCGGTTGATCAGACACTCAAGTTTTTTATGTAGGAAGTCTGCCCGTTTACCTAAGTTTTTTGGGGCGGGCGAGACTCCCCTGTGCTTTAGTTGCTATATTTTTTGGAGCTTTGGGGAGCGAGAAACCAAGGTTCGGGTTGGCCAGATCCTTTGTGATCCTTGATATCTTCCCATTTAGCTAGTTTTTGAGTCTATTGATTTTTTGTTAAATCGATTGTAGATGCCTTGAACGAAAACGCGTAGAGAAGACAAATGGTTGATGTAGAAATCACGGTGGCGGTATCCCACCGACTAAAATAGTTTATTTAGAATCATGCGGCTGGCGGTATGCCTTGAAAATATTGTGCGGGGCGGTATGCCACCGACTTATTGCCGAAAAGAAATTACATGGGGCCTGCGTGGGGCGATAGTAAATACTAAGTAAAGTATTTCTTCAGGATTGCGATTGTTCTAGGAATTCTCTCAAGTGCCCGTTTTGGACTAGTATTCCGAGCGCTCGCATAAGCTGAAAACACTCCTCAGTAGTGTGACATCGATCTCAGTGGTATTGACAGTAATCATCCGATTTTTGTCGTTCTGGATTCTCCTTCATCCATCTCGGTGGTTGTAGAATTCATTTCTGCTCTGCGATGATCATCATGTCAACAAGCTTATTCTTGAAAGGTGAGAACTTCTCGAATGTGCAGGTTTTGGCGGGACGCCTCTTTTTTTTTCTATTATAGTTGTGGCTTCCCTAATCGCGCTTTCGATTAAGGGGTACCCTCATCTCTGCAGTCTCCTCAATCCGAACGTACTTCTCACTGCGATTCAGGAGCTCCTCTAGGGTCATAGGGGGTCGGCCTGCGATGTACTCTAGAAACTGAACATGCTTCAAATTGTGTTGCCGTATGTCGGTTAATGTTTCGTGATTAAGTAGGGGCACTTCATATACTGCTTTGACAAATCGTTGCATGTAATTCATGTGGGTTTCCCTTCGAGGCAGACCAACGAGCCCGTGGCTCAACCTGGGAGTGGGGGGCTTAATGATGTGCCTAATTGGGCTTTAATTAAAAAAGCCCAAGAGGCTCATTCAAAGGAAAAGCCCAACACAAATGCCCTTAATTAAGAACTTCATAAGAATCTTATGAGAAGAAATCTAATGTTTTTGTCCCTCATTGGTTTTCTACAAGAAAACCATACCAAACTCCACCTATAAATATGTTTTATAAATCACATAACAAGGTACGCACTATTTAGGCAATTAATTAACATTAATTGTTTATATTGTGATGGTTTTCTGACTTGAGCGTCGGAGGACAATCGCCGGGCCACCCCCGGCGTGTCACCTAGTGTTTTCAACTGTTTTGTAGGTTAACGAGTGGAGCGAACCCTTCGACTACCTCGGACGCGTGACAAGGACTCTCGGCATTCCCGATATTGGGCTTGAAGATTTCCGGACTTAGGAGACCTGTGGGCTTCAAGATCATTGGGCTGACCCAACATTTTGGAGCAACATCATGTTGGCGCCGTCTGTGGGAATGCAAACTAGAGCGCGTGTCGCGAACGCAGTTGGTCAAGGCGATCTCAACCAGCCGCCTCGAGGTTGGTATAGAGTCATAGAGCCGCCTCGAAGTAAAAGAACTACGGGAGCGGCCAACGAAGAGGATCAAGGCGATCCCAACCACTCGCCTCAAGGTAGCGGTGGAGTCTCATAGCTGCCTCGAAGGAAGAGCTGCCTCGAAGCAAAAGAACTACGGGAGCGGCCAACGAAGAGGATCAAGACGATCCTAAGCACTCGCTTCAAGGTAGCGTTGGAGTCTCAGAGCTGCCTCGAAGGAACAGCTGCCTCGAAGCAAAAGAACCACGGGAGCGGCAAATGAAGAGGATCAAGGCGATCCCAACCACTCGCTTCAAGGTAGCGGTGGAGTCACAGAGCTGTCTCGAAGGAAGATCTGCCTCGAAGGAAAAGAACTACGGGACCGGCCAACGAAGGCGGTCAAGACAATCTCAACTAGCCGCCTCGAGGTAGCTGCAGAGTCCCTGAGCCGCCTCGAAGCAAAAGAATTACGGGAGCGGCCAACGAAGAGGGTCAAGGCGATCCCAACTAATCGCTTCAAGGTAGCGGTGGAGTCTTAGAGCTGCCTCGAAGGAAAATATCTTCGGGAGCGGCCAACGAAGGTGGTCAAGGCAATCACAACCAGCCGCCTCGGTAGCGGTGGAGTCCTAGAGCCACCTCGAAGGAAAATAACTACGCGAGCGGCCAACGAAAAGGGTCAAGGCGATCTTAACCAACTGCTTCAAGGTAGTGGTGGAGTCCCAGAGCCGCCTCGAACGAAAAGAACTACGGAGCGGCCAACGAAGGTGGTCAAGGAGATCTCACCCAACCGCTTCAAGGTAGCGCTGGAGTCATAGACGGTAGCCAAAGTAGCAGCTTGGGCAGCGACAGACGCTGTAGCTCAGTATATCAATGCTAAAAGCACAACTGACTTTGAAGAAACTATTCATATGGGGAACGATCCTACGGATTCCGTGCATGTCCGTACCTCTCCGCCAATCGTGGAGCTCCATGTCTCCGATGAAAGAGTATCACTCAACGGCCAAAGTTATTTCTCCGAACAGGTTCCTCGAAGATATGCTCACCACCACCCGCCTCAGTGTAGCACATCCTCAGACTGCGTGCCTCGAAGAAACGCTCACCGCCACTCGCCTCAGCGTAACACATCCTCAGACCGCGCGCCTCGAAGGGAAACTCGTCGCCAATCACTGCGTCCACTAAGGTAGAGAGCCCGAGCTCCTTCCAGGGAGAGAGCGATTCAAAGCCGTCGGACGAGAAGCCGTTATTCCCGGTCGTAGGACTATCGTCAAAGGCCTCGAGGCGGGGGAAATCGTAAAGATGCGCACCACCGCGAAAACTCCCCTCGAAACCAACTCGGAAGTAGAGCTTCCCGACACCAGGAAACAAGAAGGCATCGAGCACGCTCCGGCGACTGCAACTCAAGGAGTCCTCGGCGAGAAGTCTCGAGGTCGACGACCACTCACTTTGGGGCATTCTCCACCTGAATTACCCATTTATTCATGCTATTATGGAAGAAGTATTTCCTCTCGGATTCTGGATCCCAATCTCCCCCAATTCGACGAAATCGGGGATCCCCAAGATCACTTAAATGATTTTTACGCTAAGATTGACCTCTACGGTCTTAGTAACGCAGCTCACTGCAAGATTTTTCAGACCACGCTACTCGATGAGGCACAAATTCGGTTCAACGGCTTGCCCAGATGGTCCATAGACAATCTGAACCAACTAGCGACGGTTTCCCTTCACCAATATTCTATAAGCAAGAAATACGACAAAACTAGGTCGTATCTCTTCAAGGTCATAAGGGGGACGTAGAGTCGTTCCCGATATGAATAGTTTCTTCAAAGTCAGTTGTGCTTTTAGCATTGATATACTAAGCTACAGTGTCTGTCGCTGCCCAAGCTGCTACTTTGGCCACCGTCTATGACTCCAGCGCTACCTTGAAGCGGTTGGTTGAGATCTCCTTGACCACCTTCGTTGGCCGCTCCGTAGTTCTTTTCGTTTGAGGCGGCTCTGGGACTCCACCGCTACCTTGAAGCGGTTGGTTAAGATCGCCTTGACCCTTTTCGTTGGCTGCTCGCGTAGTTATTTTCCTTCGAGGTGGCTCTAGGACTCCGCCGCTACCTCGAGGCGGCTGGTTGAGATTGCCTTGACCACCTTCGTTGGCCGCTCCCGAAGATATTTTCCTTCGAGGCAGCTCTGAGACTCCACCGCTACCTTGAAGCGATTAATTGGGATCGCCTTGGCCCTTTTCGTTGGCCGCTCCCATAATTCTTTTGCTTCGAGGCGGCTCGGGGACTCTACAGCTACTTCGAGGCAGCTAGTTGAGATTGTCTTGACTGCCTTCGTTGGCCGGTCCCGTAGTTCTTTTCCTTCGAGGCAGATCTTCATTCGAGACAACTCTTTGACTCCACCGCTACCTTGAAGCGAGTGGTTGGGATCGCCTTGATCCTCTTCGTTTGCCGCTCCCGTGGTTCTTTTGCTTCGAGGCAGCTGTTCCTTCGAGGCAGCTCTGAGACTCCAACGCTACCTTGAAGCGAGTGGTTGGGATCGTCTTGATCCTCTTCGTTGGCCGATCCCGTAGTTCTTTTGCTTCGAGGCAGCTCTGAGACTCCACCGCTACCTTGAGGCGAGTGGTTGGGATCGCCTTGATCCTCTTCGTTGGCCGCTCCCGTAGTTCTTTTACGTCGAGGCGGCTCTGTGACTCTATAGCAACCTCGAGGCGGCTGGTTGAGATCGCCTTGACCACCTCCGTTCGCGACACGCGCTCTAGTTTGCATTCCCACATACGGCGCCAAAATGATGCTGCTCCAAAATGTTGGGTCAGCCCAATGATCTTGAAGCCCACAGGTCTCCTAAGTCCGGAAATCTTCAAGCCCAATATCGGGAATGCCGAGAGTCCTTGTCACGCGTCCGAGGTAGTCGAAGGGATCGCTCCACTCGTTAACCTACAAAACAGTTGAAAACACTAGGTGACACGCCGGGGGTGGCCCGGCGATTGTCCTCCGACGCTCAAGTCAGAAAACCATCACAATATAAACAATTAATGTGAATTAATTGCCTAAATAGTGCGTACCTTGTTATGTGATTGATAACACATATTTATAGGTGGAGTTTGGTATGGTTTTCTTGTAGAAAACCAATGAGGGACAAAAACATTAGATTTCTTCCCATAAGATTCTTATGAAGTTCTTAATTAAGGCCATTTGTGTTGGGCTTTTCCCTTGAATGAGCCTCTTGAGCTTTTTGAATTAAAGCCCAATTAAGTACACCAGATAGTATTTCATTTATTTGTATGTAGAAATATGTTTGGCAGTGTGGAAGCAAAATCATGATAGATAAATAATGAGCATATTTATCCCTTCGATCAAAGACATTCGTAGCTGTACATGGAATGTAGTACAAAATTCTATAAAATAATGATATTCCTAATTGGCCCAACCCAATGGGCCTACAAATTATTTACCTACTGGGCCACGAGCCCAATGTCGAAGACCACTATCAGCGAGGCCCAATCACCTTCAAGTAAGGTTTGGGCCCGACAATCTCAACTAAGCTATAAATACACATTTGAACTCATTCCATAAGGTATGTCCTATTAATTGAGCAATACTATCAACTGTATTCTCTGGACTAATACTATGATCAGCACGTCTGACTTGAGCGTCAGAGGGGTTTCCGCCGGATCAACCCCCGGCTTAGTTCAGGTGTTTTATGATCGCAGGTACCTCAGGATCATAAAGTTGTCAAGCTACTGATCCGCTTTGCTCTCCCAATCTATTTTCTACACCACCCCAGGTGATCTAAGTAATTAGCATCATCATTTTGGCGCCGTCTGTAGGAACGATACAAACCAGATCACGTAGCCAACAAGATCCTCCTGAGGCGTCTGCTCGGAGAGAAAATGACACAGCTAACAACCTCCCAGTCCGTGGAGGCTCTGGCTTGTCACATCCTCCTCCCCATGCTCGGGATCCACTACGAGGTCTTCCTCGGATGTCCCACTAGATCCTCAACAGGATTCACAAAATATTTCGCTCGCCAAGGTTTATCGACTCCCTGGGGGTATACAGTGCCCCCAAAACATTTCGCTCGCTAAGGGTTATCGACTCCCTGGGGGCTTACATCTGCCCCCAAAATATTTCGTTTGCCAAGGGTTATCGACTCCCTGGGGGTTTATAGTGCCCCCAAAATATTTCGTTCGCCATGGGTCATCGACTCTCTGGGGGCCTACTTCCGCCCCCCCTCAAACAGTTCAGATAACCGAAGAGGACCTTCAGCGTATGATCGCCGAAACTTAAAAAATATAAAGTTATACTTGCTCCTATAACGGTTCAGATAACCGATAAGGACCTTCAGCATACGATCGCGAAAGCTTCAACTCGTGTTGTCACTGAAGCAACGACACAATTGTGTGCATCCACCTCAGACCATAGGTCTCGAGCGCCTCATCCTACAGTGGGTAGTTAACCCATCTCAAGGTTGGGCATCAGCCTTACCTTTCAACCCTAAGTGGGTTCACATCACATCTCAAGAGACGAGTATGATCTCCCTACTCAAAAAATAGAACCTCCCAAGGGGTGAACATCAACCACAAAAAAAAAAATTCGGGCACGATTCCCGAGGCGCGCGCGGGCACGAATCGCGAGACACGCGCGACACACTTCCAGAGGCGCGCATCCGGCACGCTTCCCGAGGCAAAAAAAAAAAAACGGGCACGATTCCCGAGGCGCGCGCGGGCACGAATCCCGAGACGCGCGCGACGCGCTTCCCGAGGCGCGCATCCGGCCCGCTTCCCAAAAAAAAAAACAAAGTAGAAGAAAAAAGAAGAAGATGAAGAAAAAAGAAAAAAAGAAAAAGAAGATGAAGAAAAAAGAAAAAAAAAGAAAAGAAGAAAAAAAAAGAAGAAGATGAAGAAAAAATAAAAAAAAGAAGAAGAAGATGAAGAAAAAAGAAAAAGAAGAAGAAGAAAAAAGAAGAAGATAAGAAAAAAGAAAAAAAAAAGCCAAGGGGGGGGTTAAAAAAAAAAAAAAAAAAAAAAGGGGGTCAAGAAGCTGAAACAACAGAAGAAGAAAGAAGAAAAAAAAAAGAAGAAGATGAACAAATAGAAGAAGAAAGAAGAAGAAAAAAGAAGAAGATATAAAAATAGAAGAAAAAAGAAGATGAAAAAATAGAAGGAAAAAAAAGAAGATGAAAAAAGAGAAGAAGAAGAAAGAAGAAGAAAAAAGAAGATGAAAAAATACAAGAACAAGAAGAAGAAAAAAGAGAGTAAAAGAAGAAGAATTAGAAGAAGAAAGAAAAAAAAAAAAAAAAAAAGGAAAATCGCGTGCACAGCATGCGCGTGTGAGACCACGCGCCAATCGCGCAGCCCAAGTGGCGCGCGCGCGTCTAAAAGAAAGAAAAAAAAAAAAAAAGGGATGGCTGCCAGCGCGTAAATCACCGCGCGCTTCCAACCCGCGCCTCCCAGCTCCCGCGCCCTCCAACCCGCGCGTCAGCCCCACATGGGCAACCTTTTTCCGCATTGGGGCGCGCGCTGCCACAATTAAAATAAAAAAAGAAAAAACAAGACAAAAGAAAGTGAAGAGAAAGCAGCACACGTGACACAATCATCCACCCACCCCCCTCTCTCATGCATTAATTGTGCACGCCCTCCCATGATTTCTTCAAAGCTTTACACACTCTCTCTCCTCCACATGTGGAACAAATTTAATGTCCGCGCGGGACTCAATGCACATCAAATCGCGTGGCTGCCCTTTCAATCCCCATCGCGCGATTCCCAAAGCGCGCGTCAGCCCTTTTCTCTTCCAATCGCGCGGTTTCATATATCGCGCTTCACTTCTCATTCATATGCAGGTAAATTTCACCGTGTTCAACTACATCGCGTGCGAATTTCAATACACTCCACCCAATTACGCGCGCTCTCTAACGCGCCTCACCAAATCGCCCGTGCTCTCCAATAGATAAATAAAAATTATTTCTCCACACCACGCCAACAGTTATCGGTACACCACGACGCCGATATACTCTTGACACGATCCGGTATCATTTTCGACTAGGCTCCCACATCGAATCGAGAATGGGGGGCTTGCGAGACAAACCCACCGCAAGACAACTCCCATGAGGAGCCAACTCCGTCGGTATTACGAATCCACAGCGAGACAACCCCCACGAGGAGTCAACTCGCTCGGAACTACAACTCGTAGCGAGACAACTCCCATGAGGAGATAACTCGCACGGTCATATAACCCGTTGCGAGGCAACTCCCACGAGGAGCCAACTCCCTCGAGTCTACGAAACCACTGCGAGATAACTCCCACGAGGAGACCACTCGCTCTGTCCTATAACCCGTTGTGAGGCAACTCCCACGAGGAGCCAACTCTCTCCGGTCTCAAAACCACAGCGAGATAACTCCCACGAGGAGACCACTCGCTCCGTACTACAACCCGCAGCGAGACAACTCCCACGAGGAACCAACTCGCTCGGTACTACGAACCCGCAGCGAGACAACTCCCATGAGGAGCCAACTCGCTCGGTACCCCAACCCGCAGCGGGACAACTCCCGCGATGAGCCAACTCGCTCGGCACTACAAATCCGTTGCATGGCAACTCCCACCTGTAGCCACCTCGCTCCATAATAAGACTCGCTGCGAGACAACTCACTCAGAGCGACCTGAATCCGCCCGCTCCCTAGTCGCGCGTCATCCAACGCTCCTACAACTTCATTGCAAGACAACTCCCACGAAGGAGACAACTTGCCCGCAATTCACTATATAATCGCAAGCTCAAGTTAGCACGATTACAACCCTAGAAACACTTAGAGATATTATGAGAATCTATATAGCCTGGCCAGCTTGATTACTCAAAATTTATCTACTTGTTTTCGATAGGTCCTTCATTAAAACGTGGTCACGGTCCAAACATACTTATGACCCACGAGGTCTAACAAGGGGCACGATCCCCATAAAAAAACTCTTGAGAGCCTGATCCCCTCCTCAAGTACATCACGCACAAGGCTATATGTAAACACATACAAGCAACGCGTCAAAACATTGACAATGTCGATAAATAACAACTCCCACGAGGAGAATACTAGCTCCGTGCTACTACATTATCGCGAAACAACTCCCACGAGGAGATAACTCGATCAACTCTATTACCCCACGACGAGACAACTCCCACGAGGAGACTACTTGATCCGTGCTACCCCATTATCGCGAGACAACTCCCACGAGGAGATAATTCGCTACTACATCGTCGCGGGACAACACCGACGACTCAAATAACTTACATAGCGACAACTTTGTCGCGCTACGAGCCAACGCGCATTCACGTCCCTTCGACACACGCTCCAACGCGTTTTCGCACACCATCGACCACTACAATTTTTACTCTCGACACGATCCGTCACCCATTCCAATATGGCCCCCACATCGACTCGAGAGTGGGGGGCTTAATGATATGCCTAATTGGCCCAACCCAATGGGCTACAAATTATTTACCTACTGGGCCACTAGCCCAATGTCGAAGACCACTATCACCGAGGCCCAATCACCTTCAAGTAAGGTTTGGGCCCGACAATCTCAACTAAGCTATAAATACACATTTGAACTCATTCCATAAGGTACGTCCTATTAACTGAGCAATAATCAACTGTATTCTCTGGACTAATACTATGATCAGCACGTCTGACTTGAGCGTCGGAGGGGTTTCCGCCGGATCAACCCCCGGCTTAGTTCATGTGTTCTATGATCGCAGGTACCTCAGGATCATCAAGTTGTCAAGCTACTGCTCCGCTTTGCTCTCCCAATCCACTTTCTACACCACCCCAGGTGATCTAAGTAATTAGCATCATCAAATAAGAATTCTCCACTTAGAAGATGGATTGCAAAAAATGTATGACTTCAATAAATACATTTCTCGAACAATACTTTAAGCAACAGTACTTTAAGTTGGCACATATTTCTATGGTTGCGCTAAAAAGTATACACATACAATATATAAATACAGGGGTCGATACAGAATAAAAATATAGAGGGCTACCTAAAAAGTATACACATATCAATATATTTCTATGGTTGCGCTAAAAAGTATACACATATTGTATTAACTTTATATTGATATGTTTTAATTAAAATGTCATATATATATTACAATTTTTATCGTATTTTAAGCATGACAAAAAAATCTAAATTAATTCAAATTATTCTAATAATGTATCGGACTTAATATTTTGTGAATTCATGGCATTGTCTCATATTAATTTTTAGAGTTATTGATAAAACAAAAATTCAAAAATATGTAAATATTCATAAATTTTATTTCAAATAATACAAGTTTTCACCATTTTATTTTATATTTTTATATTAATTATGGAGAATGAAACAAAAAAATTAAGGATTAAAATACATATTTGCGAAAACTTTAGAGAGACCAAAAGTAATATTCAATTAAAATACAGTGCCAAAATTCCTCATTTTTTTTAATCTTGGGGGGTCAACAGCCCCCAAGCCACTTGTAAGTTCCGTGTGTACTTGGTTAATGG
>NW_012193445.1:1724059-1831449 GCF_000504015.1 Erythranthe guttata
CTGTACATAGCATATTTTCTTTCCCCGAAGAAAGGCCTATCATGAGACACATAGCTTCTCTCATAGCGTTGCTGTTGTTTATGTAGTGATCACAATCCACATTGAGAAGATAAGTAACATTCCATAGAACAGGTGAAACCCTAATTAAAAAAAAGCACATAGTTAAGGCTATTTTGGTCTTTTTGATTTTTTCAGTTCGCACTTTTTTATATTTATGTACTATGTATATATACAAAATACTGAAAAGTAAGATTAATCAGAGAATTCATGGCCCCGACTTTCCTATGATGCTCGAAACTAGGTATTTTATTTTCGGGACACGTAAACCAAACGAGAAAGCTCATTCCCTTCAATATCACGGACACCATCGTGACCAAGTGATACCTGTTCAAATAGCTACTCAGTAAATAAAAAAGGTGACATTAAACTCAATAAAAAGAGAAATCATAGTCACACACATTTCGGGTTAGAAATGGGAACAGAAATTTCAAACCCCGTCGATTCTGATACAAAAATTCAAATTTTCATCCCAAATTCCGATTTTTCTTGAAAATGAATCAGAATGCATATTAGATTCCAGTTTTTCAAATCAATTTTAATGTTTGAAAATATTTCCGAAAATTCCAAATATTTTCCAAAAATAACGTTTTTAATACAAATATTATTGTTTATTTTTGTATTATTGGTGATGCAAAAAGTGGAACTTTGAATAACGCTGATTCCAATTAAAAAAAAATCGCTTTTTGAACAATTTTTTTTTCCAATTTCTAAAACTCAAATATCTGAATTTTAAAATTTCATTTCGAACCAAATTGGAATTTTCCAATTCGGGAAAAAAATTGGAATTTTCGCGAAAGTAATAATACGGACCCAATCGGTCCAAATTTCCACCCCTACCTACATTAAATAAGGAGAAAAAATATAAGAATATATTATGTAAGACAAAACAACCGAATTATTGTAATATATATCCATTGCTTCTGGACTAGGTTTAATTGTTATGTGTCATCTTCTCCTTTTACTTATCTTATTGGCTAGTGTTACCCCCTTAATCGGTGATATCGGTAATGACTCGAGTGTGGCCGAGTCATGACCGATAAATGGTGCCAAGTGGGTATTGGCACAAGGCAGCCACACAACCGGCCAATGAGTGGTCGGGTGTTCGGCAAGCATTTGGGGTGCTTGGCCGAGAAAAGCGAGGATCGGCTTGATTCAAGTGGGAACGGTGATCGAAAGTACTTTTGGCTGGCACGGGCGTTGCTCGGCAGCAAAGACGGACAAAGCGTGGGCAATAATCGGCATGCGGCCGATAACGTGGGCAAACGAACGTTCGAGGGAAATCGACCACGACTTGACAAGTGTGGGCAAATTGGCAAGTCAAGCAAGGCAGCCCGATGAGCGGGCGTGCCGATGACCGTGTGGGCAAAGAACTGGCAAGTATCGGTAAAGGCAAGCAAACGTGCGGAAAAGGCAAGGCAGATGGGATGCCTAGCAACCGGCCGGGCTGTTTGGGCCGTTTGGCGAGCACGGGCGCACCCGGACAAGTTGGGCTTCGGAAATCAGCCTTGTGGGCGGATTTGAGGAAGTTATGGAGCGGTTGAGGCCTGGAAATGCATGAAAACTGCCCCTTTATACTTGTAATAGTTGGCCAAGTGTCATGTTTGTATGCTGCCATGTGTCCTTAGGTAGTTTTATGTGAAAACTACCTTTTCCTTGTATTTATTTGGCTATGAGTGCACAAATCCGAGGTATCTAGCATATGAGAGTTCATATTGCAATTGTTGGGCAATTCTGAGTGAGGATTTTGTGTGTGCACCTTAGTCTCCTTTGTATTCGTTGTGGGAATTAATATAAAGGTTGGGCATTGCCCGTAAACGTGCTTGTGTGTTTGATTTCCGCTGCATTACGTTGGCTTGAAAAGACTTGTGTTGTGCGTTTTGTGCGAAGAAAATCGTGAGGAAGGCTGACTGGTTTGGTGGGCAAATCAGGCCGTACGGTGGGAAAATTTCGGTGATAAATTAACCCCTGTAACAGCTAGCATGACAAAGCGTGTTTCCAATTTGTATATGTACACATCGTGAATGAATAATAATATACAGACTTCCATACTCTTAATTCGTGCCATCTTCAAAGGTTTTCTTAATTTTAGTAAAATTTATTTTCGTCAGTTCATATTATAAAATATTTTAATATTTTCTATTCCAGTAATATTCATATGAGTTATATGATTATAATAGAAGGTTTATCCTATCACACGTTATCAGCATGAGATTTTGCTCGATAGGGATTTGCTATTTTCGTATTATTCTTTCTATTTTATTTTACGAAAATCCAGATCCTCAATCTATTGTTGAAAAGACAAATGAGAATGATAAGCAAATACTTCGGTATTTTATACGCTATCATTTCTTAAAGGATATGATGGATACATATAAAGCTTATATACTTGTTGAATTGCTGCTTAAATATAACTTCGAGCCTAAGCTCGTTGAGACAAGAAAGCCGATTTAGAGGCTAAATAGTTAATATAACTCCGAATCTGAAGCTCGTTGAGTCAAGACGTGGTAATATCCGTCAAAAGCCGATTTAAAGGCCAAATATTTGAAAATAACTCCGAGCCTGAAGCTCGTTGAGTCACTAGATGAGGTATAAATAATTTTTAATAAAAAATTAAATGATGTTAATAAAAATATTAAATAATAAAAAAAATTAAAAAAAATTAAATGAGCTCGAGCTCATAGAGCCAATCTTTTTTGGCTCGAGCTCGAGCTCGAGCTCGGCAACATGGACTAGAGCTCGAGCTCGAGCTGGCCAAAAGAGTCGAGCTCGGCTCGTTCCCACCCCTAATACCGACCAACCGACCCATTGTTCACCCAACAAAGTCAATTGCCAAGCATTATCCGACCCATAATGGTCTGGCCGGTAATGATTTTCAATATTCATCAAAATTGGCAGGTCATCTTGTAGGTAATTGGCCGATAATTGTTTAACCCAACCCATGTCTGACTATACTTATTTCTATATTTGTAATGATAAAATTAAATAATTTTTTTTACTTGTTCTTTTATATTAAAATACTCATTAATTGGAGATCAAAAGTGAGCAATTTGTACTTATTTCTATATTTGTACTGATAACATTAAATAATTTTTTTACTTGTTCTTTATATTAAACTACTCATTAATTAATTGGAGATCAAGAGTGAGCAATTTGTACTTATTTCTATATTTGTACTGATAACATTAAAAAAAAAATTTTACTTGTTCTTTTATATTAAAATACTCATTAATTGGAGATCAAAAGTGAGCAATTTGTACCTTTTTTTTGAGAGAAAGGAATTGTATTAGGCTAGATAAGCCAAATGAGGAGGGAGAGAAAGACCCTCAGTCGTGGCGAGATCCATGGATACAGCAAGACCATGAGCTAGCTTATTACAAGAGCGAGGAACAAAGGAAAAACGACAGGAAAAAAAAGATAAAGCTAGAGTACAAATGTCTTCTAAATAAGCACCGTAAGGACATAACAAAAAGTCTTCACCTTGGAGTGCCGTAATAATTTGACGACAGTCCCCTTCGATAATAATTGACGGCCAACCTTTTGCATGGGCAAGCTGGATTGCGAAGAGAGCAGCGTGAGCTTCTCCCTCGACTGGTTGAACATGGCCTGGAAACGTTGCGACGCTCCACCAGAGTGTAGCTCCATCGGAATTTCGAGCCACCGTGGCGACCTTGTAGTGCGGCTGGGATGGTGGGAATGCAGCGTCGAAATTAACTTTCACTATTCCTTCTGGCGGCGGGGTCCACTGAACTTGTGGAGCAGGGCTCTTGGTGATAGTTGGCTCTAAGCATGCCGACCTGTACATGCTGAGATAATCCTCGCTCCAATTCCGTAGCTCCCATCCTCGGAGACCCATATCTCCATTTTCTTCCCTATTACGCGAGTCCCACGCTTTCCAGCATATTACCATGGCGAGGCAGAGCAAGTTCTTCGAAAGATGCTTCCTCATCTTAACGAGCCAGCCAAGGAAAGAGACCGGTTCAGTTGTTGTGTCAATATTGAATGGTTCGCTTTGCCAAACCTTTGGAAGATCTCTACAACCGATCAAGGCATGCACCGTAGTCTCTGTTCGGGTTCCACACAAGTTGCAGAACGGGTCTGAGGTAATATGACGACGAAAAAGCGCCCCCTTGGTCGGGATAATATCCCATGCAGCCCTCCAAACAAAAATCTTGATTTTTGGTGGTAAGGACAAATGCCAAATATACTTCCATAGGTCCTTAGTTCCATTATTCGACGAGGTCCCATTCGTTTGTGAGTCACTAGATGCAGCATGATTGTACATAATGTTGTGATAGCATGATTTAACCGTGAATTGGCCGGAGCGTGAGTAGTGCCACACGAGGCGGTCTTGTGCAAAGCTACTGCCAATCGGGATTGCAAGAATTCTGTTATGGTCCACCGGCCAAAAAGAGGCATGGATGAGGTCCAAATCCCACACGCGGGAATCCGGCAGAATGAGATCGGAAACCCTATTCGGAAAAGCTGAGACTGCCGAGCGGCGGGTCAGAATGTGGAAATTACCGTCATTTTTCAACCATGGATCACCCCAAATAGCAGTGTCCTTCCCGTTCCCAATGCGAACGCGACATCCAGCCTTGACATGAGGTCGAGCGAGGAGAAGACTTCTCCAGGTTGCTGACGGTCGGAAACCCGGAGGGGCCGACCAAAAGTTGCCGGCGGGGAAATACCTCGCGCGAAGAAGCTTGGAGAGTAGGAGGTCTGGGCACGAGATAATTCTCCATGCTTGTTTGGCAAGCATGGCGAGATTAAATGAGCGGAGGTGTCTGAACCCCATGCCTCCGCGTTCTTTTGGTGTGCAAAGCTTAATCCATGAAGTCCAGGCCATTGATCGAGCTTTCCCGTTACCCCACCAAAATCGTTGTATTGCTGATTCAATATCGTGGAGGAGTCCAAGAGGGAGACTAAAACAACTCATGAGGTAAGATGGAATCGCTTGAAGAACAGCTTTAATGAGGACTTCCTTACCGGCCTTCGAAAGTTGCTTTTCTCCCCACCCTTCAATCTTGGTCCACACACGGTCCCGTAAAAAGTCGAAGATAGCTCGCCTTGATTTCCCCATAGTCAAAGGCATTCCAAGGTATTTTTCGTGGCTCTCCACAATTTGGAAGCCCAAAGTCGACTGGATTGCATTCTTAGTGTCGGGCGGTGTCATGGGGCAGAAACACATAGTTGATTTCTCAATATTAACAACCTGGCCTGATGCGGCTGCATACTCTTGAAGTATCCGATTGAGGGTTTCAGCATTAGCCAGGTTAGCTTTGCAGAACACCAAGGTGTCATCTGCAAAGCTAAGGCAGGAGACGCTAGGTGCCGTGGGAGCTATGACGATTCCGTGCAATACTCTCTCGGTCTCGGCCTGACGGATCATTGCAATAAGAGCTTCCGTGCACAGTATAAATAAGTACGGGGAAAGAGGGTCCCCTTGTCTGAGACCGCGAGATGGCTGCAACGACCCAAATTGGCAACCATTAAATAGAAAATAGTAAAAAACGGAAGATACACATAGCATAATCAGATCGACCAATGAAGATGGGAAGCCAAAACGATTAAGAATTTTTCGTAAGAAAAGCCATTCGATTCGATCGTACGCTTTACTAATGTCCAATTTCGCAGCCATAAAATTCGTTTTCTTTCTAGAATTAGATTTAATAAAATGATTAACTTCATATGCGACTAAAACATTATCCGTAATAAGGCGTTTGGGCACAAAAGCTGATTGGGTGGGAGAGATGATGTTCTGGAGGAAAGGTTTAATACGATTGGCAATAGCTTTCGACCCAAATTTGTATATAACATTGCACAAGCTTATCGGACGATATTCGGTGATTTTCTCAGGGTTTTTAACCTTAGGAATCAGAACAATGAAGGTGTAATTCAATTTGGTGGGCAGCTTTTTATTATTAAGGAAATTAAGGACGCAGTTAAGCACATTAGAACCAAGACAATTCCAATATTTAGTAAAGAACAACACAGGAAAGCCATCAGGGCCTGGGGATTTAGTGGGGGACATTTGAGAAATAGCTCGGGTTACCTCGTCCGCAGTGAAAGGGAGGGAAAGGGATTGGCTAGCCGCATTGGACAACCTCCGATCGATATGTTGCGTCACACTCTCAATCACTCCCTCGGTCGGATAGGTAGACTGGAAAATCGAGGAAAAGTAATTCGCTATCACCTGCTCAATCTCGGCTTTGTTGTCAGTCCATTCACCCAAATCGTTCTTGATCCGATGAACCCAATTATTTCTCTTCCTGATCGTGGCTTTTGCATGGAAGAAACCGGTATTACGATCTCCTTCTTTCATCCATTGGACTCGGCTTCGCTGTTTCCAGTAAGTGTCTAGGTCTTGGTAAAGTTGTTCGAGCTCATTTTGAAGAGTCCTTCTCTCGGAAATAATTTCAGTCGATTGCAGGCCCCGCCCAAGTTCATGCAGACGTTTTTGAACTTTGGAAATGCGATTCCTAGGATTTTCGATGGAAGACTGACTCCATTGCAGGAGTGCTGTCTTGCAATTCTCCGTCTTAGTGAGCAGATCTTCAATTGGGTCCATTGCCAAAAGATCTGACCATTCATTCTGGACAATGCTCTCACATTCCTCCCGCCGGATCCACATAGCTTCGAATCGGAAAGGTCGCCCTCTTCTATCGGGTCGGGTGGGAGTTGTAGGTTGGAGGGTCAAAAGAATCGGTACATGATCTGATCCACCAAATTCTATGTGGTGGACGTGAGCTAATGGGAACAGGTTACGCCAACGAGCGGTGCCACAGAATCTGTCGAGTCTGCATCGAATAGTGTAAGGAGCTTCTCTTCTATTAGACCATGTGAACGGATCTCCTGTAAAGCCTAAGTCTGAAAGGTCGCAATCGTTAAGTAATTTTTTTACTTGTTCTTTTATATTAAAATACTCATTAATTGGAGATCAAAAGTGAGTAATTTGTTTGTCGATAAATTCATGTTTGCACTTAGGTAATATGGATTATATATACGTGTTTTAAATTAGACCAACATTTTTATTTTATGTATGTACATTGATTATTCAGCCTTAGGACGTTTTAAGAATACTAAAATTATTTATCATTGAAGTTACTCCTTTTATCTGTCATGATCTATTTGATTTTGAAGTGTAGTTGTTAAATGTGTGGATGGAATTCTTCAATTCAACAGTGGATTTATACATGTATATATAAATGTATGTAAAATGTGTGTGGATCTATACATGAATAATATGATATAATTCGTTGAAGTTCAACAAAAATAGCATAGAACAAATATAGTATTAATAGTTTGGTTTTGTTCAAACTACAGATAAGAACACTCACGGTTACTAACTTATGGAATTACAGCAGACATGCAATCTAATTTTTAATTGAATAAAAAAAAATGCCATAAATTATAACATATAAAATATATAAGAATTCATTAAACTTAAAAAAAAATAATAAAAAAAATTAAAGTAAAAAATACAGACTTTTCTAAATCAAATCAATGTAAGAACATTTAATAAAGGTTGCGACTATATGCAAGACTAATTCCACTTGTGCAAGACCAAATTAAATTTTTCAATATATAAATACTATAATACCCTTACTTGTTAAAAATAGAAAATTTCAAATGTGCAATACCAAAAACTCAAAAACAAAAAAAAAACTCTATCACAAAACCACAAAACCAACTCTCACCTTCTCCATCAAAATCTTTCTCCTTCCTCATCTATAAACCCACAAAACCTAAACATTCAAAATCATCAAAACTCAACAAATCTTACAAAGATGGCAAGTATGGAGTCAATAGACATCAAAATAGAAGAATCTACGGTGGAATAATCCAAGAAATTATGCATTTATGTGTTTTTTTAGCTAGAATATCGTTTTTCCAAAAACAATCCCGCGCAGACACAGTCGACGTGTACATGTCAAATTTTATAGGCAAAAATCGACATTGAAATGTCGATTTTGTAGTACAAAATCGACACCTTAGTGTCAAAATTTAATTGTTAGTAAATTAGTCCAAATATATTAAATTTCGACATTAAGGTGTCGAATTTATGGACATATATTCGACACCTTAATGTCGAAATTTAGTTGTTTCATATTTCGACATGTACATGTCGAATTTTATAGGTAAAAATCGACATTGAGATGTCGATTTTGGAGTACAAAATCGACACCTTAGTGTCGAAATTTAACTGTTAGCAAATTAGTCCAAAATTTACTAAATTTCGACATTAAGGTGTCGAATTTATGGACATATATTCGACACCTTAATGTCGAAATTTAGTTGTTTCATATTTCGACATGTACATGTCGAATTTTATAGGTAAAAATCGACATTGAGATGTCGATTTTGGAGTACAAAATCGACACCTTAGTGTCGAAATTTAACTGTTAGCAAATTAGTCCAAAATTTACTAAATTTCGACATTAAGGTGTCGAATTTATGGACATATATTCGACACCTTAATGTCGAAATTTAGTTGTTTCATATTTTTTTATTATTTGTTATTTGGTCTTGCATGAGCAAACAAAAGCCAATTTAATTTATGGAATCTTTTGGAATCTTTCTTTAATTTGGTCTTGCACAAGTGGAATTAGTATTGCATATAGCCGCAGCCTTTAATAAATAATAAGATAATTTTGTGAAGATCTTTTTCAGAAAGACAGTAATATCATAGTCAAGTATATTTGCTTAAGGGATACTTTGATATTAGTAAATAAATTTATTTATTACCTTGGCATTACTATTCTTGATCTTCTACTTTAAAAAACTCATCCTGGACATCAATCAAGTATACAATTTCACAGTATGTAGTCCTCAATATTTGAGTTCCTGCAAAACCCCAAATAATTAGAAGTTACATATATCCATGCTTATTAAAAAAAATTGCATCACAACAACAAATAAATTCCCATTAATATATACAAGAAGATTCGACTAGATAAATGCGATTATATAATTGCAAGGTAAATCCTTCGAAAACATAGGCCTTAAGACCTTGTTCTGTTGGAAGGTAATGCACTAGACTCTCCGAATAACACATCAAGGAGTAATAACAGTCAAATGTATCTATCTCAAATGTATCTAGCATGTGTCCATTTGTCTTCTTCTAGTCTAGAATTTTCTATTGTTAAATATATATGTAAGCATTTTGCAATGTGAAGGGTAGAACGAGAAAAGCCAATTAGAGATAAATAAAAAGATTAATTTTGAGCTCTGCCGCAGCAACTCGAGTGAAATATTTTCTTTCTAAGTTTGTCTTTGCAAACTCACATGTTCTCTCGAATTCTAGAGCAAGGTTTTGGGGCTGTTAACAAACTCCCCAATTAAACATTTTGATATTTATAGACTGAAGCAAGAAGAATAGCAAGAGTTTTGGGTTATTGGTCTTCCAACTATTAATTATTAAATATTACTCATTAATCAACATTACATTGTAACACACACGGTTATGTTCAATGAATTAAAAATGATAAAATTAAGGATTTATCATAAAACTAAGAAATAACATACGAGGAGAAGAGAACAAAGGGGAAAATATAATATATTTTATTCCATATGTTCAAGTATGTAAAATACATTACATAGTGCTCATCCACACCTTTTAGAATTTATAACAGGATTAATTAATATTACTTTGTTGTCCCTCTAATCTTTTTTTTTTTTTTTTTGAAAAAGGGTTTAGTATTACCGCTAACCACCCAAGATCGAGGGTAAAACTAATCCCTCCGATAGAAAGTTGCAATCAAAGTGAGCAATAGCATGGGCTAACAAATTCCCCGTACGCTTGACGAAATTAAAAGAACAATATTCTATATCTAGAGAAAGGCGCAAACACTCATCTAGCAATAAACTAAAGGACGACAAATCGTTTTCGCCATGTTGCAAAGCTGTGATAACTTGGAGATTGTCACCCTCAACCACCACATTTGTCCACCCTTTTTCTCGCGCCAAGAGTAGCTCCTTGAGCGCTGCCGTCGCTTCACATTCTGCAGGATGTAAGTTACCGGGTAACTTAATCACTCTCCACCAAATGCATTGACCCTCATCATTCCTCGCTACCATCCCGACGGAAAAGAAAAGATTCCCCGAAGAAACTGCTGCGTCCGTATTGATTTTAACAGCACCAACTGGCGGAGGATGCCACGTGCTCATGTGCACATGCCGTTGTGGAGAAAACTTGTGAATTTGAGCCGAACGAAATATGGCCAGGTAGTTTTTGCACCAGTCTACCAAGTCATGAGGGGTTAAGCTCGCTTGCCCTTTATATTCCTTGTTTCGTTTATCCCACGCCTTCCATGCTAAAATCATTGCAACGAGAAACTGATCTGTGTCCGTATTCTCTTTTAAACCGTCGACCAATTCCATGCAGAGGTGTGATTGAAATGGTGATAATATTCAGGTAAAAGAGACCTCCAACAGTCATCCATTCCACCGCAATTAATGATTGAGTGTAAAGCCGTTTCTTCATCCCGTTGACACCGCCCACAAAAATGTGAGAGAATTACCTTTCTACCACAAAGACTCTTATTCGTAGGCAATATATTGCTGCACGGTCTCCACAGAAACCTTAACCTTTGGTGGTACCTCAAGATTCCAGATAATATTCCACTTACAAAAGTCAGCACCACTGTTTGAACCGTTTCCCCCGCTACTTCGTTTATCTGAGGATTGGGTAGACGCAAGAATCATGTGGTAACAAGAGCGCACCGTGAACTTACCATTATTCGAGGGATTCCAGGCCCACGTGTCTCTGGACAAGCTGCTGCCCACCGGAATTTCTAAAATACGACCAACATCCACCGGCCAAAAACATGCATGTATAGTCTCTAAGTGCCACTCATTTGTCGAATTGTCTATTAGATCTGCCACTTTATTTGGAAAAGCCGAGTATATGAGTCTCTTGGTAATTATTCAAAAGTTCCCTCCATCTCGAAGCCATGGATCTGCCCAAACAGAAGTGTCGTTCCCATTTTCGATCCGTCTCCTAAGGCCCATCTTTAGAAAATGAAGAGTCTGCCAAATGCTCCGCCACGTCGTCGAAGGTCGGTAGCCTATACCCGCATCTCGGAAATTCCCATGAGGAAAATAGCGGGCTGCCATAATCTTTGAGAACAAGAGATTTGGATTTGAGAGAATTCTCCACGCTTGCTTGGTCACTAACGCCAAATTAAATGGTCTAAGGTCCCGAAAGCCCATCCCTCCTTTCTCTTTGGATTTGCACAGATCCTTCCAAGCGAGCCAATGCATCCCTTTAGTCGTTCCGTTTCCCCACCAAAACCAACGGATTGCTGCCTCGAGTTCCCTCACAAGGCCAATTGGAAGTAAGAAACAACCCATCACATATGAAGGGATCGCCTGGAGGACCGACTTGATTTGCACCTCTTTACCGGCTTTAGATAAACGCTTCTCTCCCCACCCTTCCATTTTTGCCCAGATCCGATCTCGAAGGTACGCAAAAATCTCTTTTTTCCTATAGATGCCGGCATCCCCAAATATTTGTCGTGCTGGTCAACGACACGAAAACCCAGAATTTGGTGAATAGCATTCATCTTCGATATAGATGTGGCAGGGTTGAAGTTCAACGTGGACTTTTCAAAATTGATCTCTTGCCCTGATACTCTAGCATACTTCTGCAAAATATCCTTTAGAACCCTTGCAGCTTCCTCTGTCGCCTTTCCAAAAATAAGTGTATCATCAGCAAAGGAAAGGCTAGTAACCATCGGGGCTGTTGGTGCTACCCGAACTCCATGGAAGCTTCCCTGGTCCACAGCCTTGGTGATCATGGTAGTGAGTGCCTCAGCACAACATATGAACAAAAATGGCGAGAGAGGGTCACCTTGTCGAAGACCTCTTGAGGGCTGCATGTGACCAAATTGCGAACTATTAAATAAAAAGGAGAACGAAACAGTAGATACACATAACATAACTAGGTCAATGAAACCAGTAGGAATGCCGAAACATGAAAGAATTTGCTTCAAGAAAGATCATTCGACCCGATCATATGCTTTACTAATGTCCAACTTAACAGCCATATAATTAGTTCTAGAATTAGAATTTAGTTTAATGAAATGATTTATCTCAAAAGCCACCAGAATGTTATCAGAAATAAGACGGTTTGGGACGAAAGCGGATTGAGTTGGCGAGATCATATCATCGAGGATTGTGTTCAGACGATTAGCTAGGACTTTTGACCCCATTTTATATATCACATTGCAAAGGCTAATAGGTCTATAATCCGTGATTTTCTCCGGACGTTTCACCTTAGGGATCAAAACAATATAAGTATAATTAAGAGCGGAAGGAAGCTTTTTATTGTTCAGAAAATCGAAAATACAGGAAACAACATCAGCACCAAGAATAGGCCAAAATTTCGAATAAAAGATAACCGGAAGCCCATCGATGCTAGGGGATTTAAGAGGAGCCATTTGGGATATGGCTCGTGTTACCTCAATCGAAGTGAATGGTAGGGAAAGAAGTTGACAAGCAGCTCCCAAAATTCTGTTTTCCACACTCCCCACCACCTCATTTATCTCCTCATCGCTCGGATTCTTCGATTTGAAAATGTCTTCAAAATAGTTGGAAATAATATTTTCTATCTCTGTGTCGCTGTACTGCCAACAACCTGAGGCATCTTTAAGTTTATCCACTCAGTTTATTCGATTTCGGGTAGATGCTTTGGAGTGGAAAAAGTGCGTATTCCTATCACCATCTTGAATCCATTGAACACGGCTACGTTGTCTCCATTACATATCGTTATCCTCGTAATTTTTCTCCAGTTCAGCCCTTAGCTGCCTCATCTCCGCTCTCCGAGCAGCCGTTAGTTCCAGTCCCGCTAGAGACTCTGAACGTTTTTTAATGCTTTCTATAATTTGTTGTGGTTGTCCTGCATGTATTTTCCGCCATTGAATCAATGCCACTCGACATTCATCATGTTTTCGTATGAGTGACTCTATTGGGTCCTTGCCATTACCTTCCACCCAGGATTGCTTAATCACTTCCTCACAATCATCGCGTCGGAGCCAAGTCGCCTCTAATCTACCTATTAAAAGGATATTTTTGTTCAAATAAAAAAGGGAAGAAACCACTAACTACGTTCATCATTTTATAAGTAGTATAGAGTATAGATATAAATATAGATTACAACATTTTTTCAGGATTCGTAGCTGAATTCTTCCCCTATATTTATAAAAACAAATAAATATAAGAGTCTTCATTTTCCTCTTCTTTTAACTATTTTCACATATATATATATATATATATATATATATATATATATATATATATATATATATATATATATATATATATATATACACACAGTAAAATTACTGTCTCAAAGGTTTAAATAATTGTTGGAGACAGTAATTTAGCAGCGAAGACAGTAATATTAACTAAAATATATTTTTTAAGAAAAAACTAGTTTGAAAAAAAAAAGTCAACGCCGGAGACCGGCGGTCAACAGCGGTTGACCTGCCGGAAAAAAAAATTAGAAAAAAAATTCAACGCCGAAGACCGGCGGTCTCCAGCGGTGGCGGGTCAAAATTGGGGTCAAATTGGAATAAGGCTCAAAATTGGTTAATTGGTGAAATTTGACTAAGTTGGGTTGTAAATCATGAAATTGTAGTTGAATTAAAGTTTTAAGAAATTGGGGGTAATTTTGGTATATATAAAAGAATTATATCTATTTGCAAATAAGTTTGAATGACTTGAATTTATTTGGAAGATAAAAAAGATGGATGTCCATTTTTTAATTAAGTAGCCTTGTCATGAGCCTATTTGTCATTTACCAAAAACATTAACACATCATTACAATTATTATAATGTGATATATAATACAAGATAAACATTTTTTTATCCAAAGTCACGATTAATATAAAATTGAAAGATGATTTATTATATACTAGCAATTTTTCCCGTGCAATGCACAGACAACGGGGCAGCATTGCAAATATAAAGAAAGTTTAAATACATGTTATGAAATTACATTAAAAAAATTACACAATTACTTTTATATATAAAGATAAAAAGAATATACTAAATAAGAAAACATAAATTAATCAAATATATCACCCAGGCTTCTACAAATGTTTATACATTTTTCTATTTATTTGCTATTTGTTAGAAATAATTAACATTTCGAATATATATTAACCACAAAATAAATTGTTTACAAAGAAACTGCAATACTTAAAAAAAAAAGAGTTAAAAAAAAAAGGAAAAAAAAAAAAACTATCGGAGTGGATTAGAATTTTCATAGCCGATACGCAAATGTGATTTGTTATGAAAATCATTAGAGAAAAAAAGGCCGGAAAATAGGGGATGAAAAAAATAGTAATAATAAATTTTAAAAAACATATAAAAATATATTTATAAATTAACTAAATTATAATTAATGTTGAAATAATTATACCTTTGGAATTAATTATAATATTATGTCGAGTTTTTATACTTCAAACTGTCAAAAATACACGATTGCACTTTTACTTTGTATTCATATATCGTGATGCAATATGTATATACTTCGTATTCGACTATTTAGTTTTTATATCTGTAAAATTTCAATCTAAAAAAAATTATATAAGGGTTTCGAGTACATTTATCTTAAACTACGATTATAATTTCGATTAAAATGTACCCATAATGGCAATATTTTTTTTGAATACATACATATATGTTACATATATAATTAAATAGTAAATCTAAAATTTTACTTCAAATTTGTTGTCTTACGAGTAGCAACGGTCAAGATAATATGCAGTTTGTTTGACAAATTTTAAAAACTAGGTTTGAAAAAGGGCAAATGGCAAATAGGCCCATAACAAGGTAACTTAATTAATAGAGGAGCATTCAATTTTTTTATCTATCAAATAAATCTAGCTCATTCAAACTTATTTGCAAATAAGGAATTTTTTTTTATATATACCAAAATTACCCCCAATTCATTGAAACCCAATTCAACTCCAATTTCATGATTTACACCATAATTTAGCCCAATTTCATCAATTAACCAATTTTAACCATAATTTCAATTTTGACCCCAATTTTGACCCCCCACCATCGGAGAATGCCGGTCAGCGGCCGTTGACCACCGGTCTCCGGCATTGATTTTTTTTTTTTTTTTTTTTTTTTTTATAATTTTGTTTTTTCTTAAAAAAATATTTTAATTAATATTACTGTCGTGGCTACTAAATTACTGTCTCCAACAGTTATTTAACTGTCAGAGACAGTTATTTAACTGTTAATTGACTTCTTTTTCTTTTCCCTTCAAAAATATTTTAATTAATATTACTGTCTTGTCTGCTAAATTACTGTCTCCAGCAGTTATTTAACTGTCGGAGACAGTAACTTAAGTGTTAATTGACTTTTTTTTTTAATATTACTGTATTCGTTGCTAAATTACTGTCTCCAGCAGTTATTTAACAGTCGGAGACAGTAATTTAACTGTTAATTGACTTTTTTATTCTTAAAAGAATATTTTTAATTAATATTACTGTCTTGGCTGTCAAATTACCGTCTCCAGCAGTTATTCAACTGTCGAAGACCGTAATTTAACTGTTAATTGACTTTTTTTTTTAAATTTTTTTTTCTTAAAATAAATTATTTTAATTAATATTAATGCCTTGACTGCTAAATTACTGTCTACAACAGTAATTTAACTGTCTTAGACAGTAATATTAATAATATTACTGTTCGGAAAAATAATATTCATAATATTACTGCCCCAAACAGTACTATTACTGTTTGAGACAGTAATTTAGTAGCCAAGACAATAATATTAATTAAAATATTTTTTTCTAAGAAAAATAAAATTCGAAAAAAAAAGAGTCAACACCGTAGACCGGCGGTCAACAGTGGTTGACCGGCCGGAAAAAAGTTTCAGAAAAAAAAAGTTTAGAAAAAAAAAATAAAAATCAACGCCGAAATCTGGTCGGAAAAAAAATTCAGAAAAAAAAAATATTTTTTCAAAAATTTTTTTTTTTGGGGTTAATGTTATATATTTGTTTAAATTCGGGGTCAATGTGTAATATTAAGGAAGTTAGAACATAATGGATGAAATTGATAAGAATTATATTATGGAGGTATTTTAGACTAAAGACATGGGGATTGATTTATTTGAGCGACTGTTTTTTTGTGGACCAATATGCATTGAAGTCCCATGTGATGGGCCCTTTTGCCATTCGCCCTTTGAAATATTATCTGCGACATAAAATTTCAAATCCATACAACATTCCTTATATGGAATGTGATAAATATCATTTCTGTTTTAGTAGTACCGTTACGACTTCAAAAGCGATCTTGACCATTTTTGAGGCACAATCTTGCAAAATTCAAAACACGGAATTGGTAGTTCTTTGAGTTAGATTTTTAATCCAACTTAAATAACTAAAATTGGATGTCGCTGTGAAAAATATATACATGAACCATCCAAAAATTTGAGAAATATATACATTTATGGCATGTAATTTTTGGATAATATTTTTGCAGTTGATATTTAGGCTTATCCAAAAGACTTGCAGAAAAACATTCAATGTTCTTTCCTTATTACACTAGTAAATATTTTATGGTTTTTCCGGGGCTTAATTCCACTTTGCACCCTTGAAATATGCCATTTTGGCACTTTGCACCCTCGAAATAAATTAATAGCACTTTGCACCCTCGAAATACAATAAATCATGCATAATGCACCCCAAATGATTTTTTAAAGCTATAAAGTATAAATTTAATATTTGTAGTGATATTTTTTTAGGATGCCAAATGTCAAATATTTTTTTTTTATTCATCAATCATTTTGAAACTATAAAGTTCAAATATAAAAATACATTTCATCAACATATTTAAAAATTATATTGTTTTATCAAAATAAAATATTTTACGAAAAAAATCATTCAGCTATTACGTTATCAAGTTATCTGAAAATTATTGTTTCTTCCAAATATTTTCACCTAATATTTTACAAACAGTGACATAAAAGATCCACAATCGAATAATTCAGTGATAAAAGATTATTTTTTTTTATTTTTCTTTTGTAAGATAATGTAGTTTTTTTTAAATAATCCGGTGTAATTTTTATTTTTTCGCACTTTGTCCGCTCGAAATTAGGTTTGAGGTTCAAGAAAACAACAATTCTTTTTACTTTGTACCCCAAAAAGAAAAACACCAATGAAAAATAAAATTGCCTTTATTATTCAATTGAGGGTGCATTGTGAATGATTTATTGTGTTTTGAGGGTGCAAAGTGCTATTATTATTTTTCGAGGGTGCAAAGTGCTATTATTATTTTTCGAGGGTGCAAAGTGCCAAAATGGTATATTTCAAGGGTGCAAAGTGGAATTAAGCCGTTTTTCCGGGTACATTTTGTATAACTGATCGGATAATTATTCTATTATTTTATTTCATGGTAAATAAATCCATATATAGTAATTCAATCTAAGCTATTATGAGCAACGACCATAATTTTTAATTAGTCTTGATCTTCATTCGTGAAATTCAAAATAATTTTCAAATTAGATCATATTCAAGATGAATCTAGTTTCAAAAATCATAAAAATGTATATATGTTTTTCATTTATGGTAAGAAAATCTTTTGGTGGTTATTTTGGATAAGGTGAGAAATATAATTTTGATCACTATATATATAACTGTCCCCTCCAGAAAGGGTACCAACACACAACTATCTATTTTTCATAACTCATTTTTCAATATAAATTATGTTTAATTATTTAATTACATTAGCTATTTTATTTGTCGTAAGTACAAAATATTGTTTTTGTATGGATTCACAATCATTGAACAATTCTTTTGTTAGTGGTTTTTCACCCGCAGTAGCAACATGGTACGGAAGTCCCAATGGAGCTGGAAGTGGTAATAATAATATTAATATTTATCTTTTTTTCATGTGCAAATATTGTTATATATTTATAATTAAATATAAAAGATATATTTATTTATTTTATTGTAATTTGCAGGTGGAGCTTGTGGATTTGCAAATGATGTGGCAAATCCTCCATACAATGGTCTTATTTCTGCTGGAAACCAAAATATATTCAAACATGGACAGGGTTGTGGGAATTGTTATCAGGTTTTAATTAATATTATTTCATTTTCAAGATATAAAGATGAAATATCTTTCATAATTAATATATAATTCTAATTTATTTAAATATATTTCAGGTAAAATGCACCGAAAATCCAGCATGCTCGGGTTTCCCAATCGTTGTAACTGTCACAGATGAATGTCCTGGTACATGCAACAATGAAGCATTTCATTTTGACTTGAGTGGAAAAGCTTTCGGATATTTGGCGAAGCTCGGCCAAGCTGATAAATTACGGAATGCTGGAAGAATTAATATCCAATATCAAAGGTAATCTTGATCGATCAACCCCATTAGGGAAATTCGTAATTCGGTATGGTTAGAAATATAGTCCTCCCGGTTTGTTCCGGTACAAATTTACACGCAACAACTTTTTAAATATAGCATTTTCACCATAGAGTACTCTATTAAGAGTCTTAGACCATACTAGAGAATGAATTTATAATTCTTAAACTTTTTATATAACTAAATAACCAACGAAAAAACTTGAATTTTTTTTGCAAAATATGTCGAAAAATGTTAATTTAATTTAGTTCAAACTTATGTAATGCAAGTAAATTAAATGGGACAAATTAAAGCCCAATGGAGGAAACTTACATGACTACTAATATTATAATTTGCAATTTTCTTAAATATGTTGGTACTCCACTTTTTACAGGTCAGTGGAATCTTTATGCTCAAAATCCTGATTCAAGTAGTCATTTATTTGGGACCTCCCAAGGAGCAGGAACTGCCATCCTAACCCTTCTTGGGGGATTCCATCCACAAACACAAAGTTTATGGCTGACTGATATGGCTCATCACCATTTAGCTATTGCATTTATTTATTAGGCGAGTTTTAATGTGTTCAAATTTTGCAGGGTACCATGTAAATACAACACGGGTATAACATTCAAGATCGATACAGGCTCCAACGCTAACTATCTTGCGTTTTCGATTGAGTTTGTGGGTGGAGATGGTGATATCGGTTCGGTTGAACTATTGCCTTCAAAGCCAAAAGGTTCATTGTACATGCAAAAATCTTGGGGCTGCACTTGGAAAGTTGGAATACCCGTTGGAACAAACGGCCCTTATTCTGTAAAGCTAACTACTATTGAATCGAGAAGTACAATTATCGCAACAAATGCGATTCCCGGGAATTGGTCCCCCGGCAAATACTATCACTCGGCAGCCAATTTCTCTTAATCATGGATATATGATCAATTATTCGATCAAACATCAAGCTAGCTTTTAGATATATGTATCAATTCAAGTTGATAGATCATATATTTTCTGTCACTTGATTAGGTCATTAATCATGTTTTGACATGGAATTGTAGGTGTTTAAAGTGTTGGTTATTCTTATTTATTTTTTGTCCTCAAAAGAAAAATGTTGGTTTAATTTTGAACACTTTAAAATGATTTACAATTGGTTGTAAAAAATAAACTCTTGGGTCGTTTTTTGCAACACAATGAATGATCATGATATTGTAAACATCGAAATTTTGAGATAAATCAACAATTAATAACTTAATAAATTGATTATTAAACTGGGTTTCACTCAAAGTACATAATATATTTGGACTTTACAAATGACCGGCTCACTCTACAAGTTAAGAAACCCTAGCTCGTGGCAATAAAATAGGGCTTTCGGTGCATGTAAAAGACAAACTCACATGGACACATATTAAGCTCTCAAGCTCAAGTCTCGAGCCTCCGCCTCGAATTCATAACATATTTGAAATTCGAGGTGTTTATGTTTATTCGGTTCAAGAAAAAGCTTCTAAGCCCTTGAATCGATTTTAAAATAGGAGTGAAGAATTACGGGAATTCACGGATATTGTAATCCGCTTTTGTTTGATTAATAATAATTATTTGTTCCCATTTTTCTTGTCTCGTTTTTTCATTATATTTTACAGACCGAAAAATTTGTGGTTAATAGATACTATATCATGATTGAATACAAAATATAGATGGGGTTGTCTAGGGTCCGAGAGGGCTGTACTTCTCGGACCGTAAAACATTTAATCTGGTGTGTACAAAACATTCAAGTTTTAATCTTAGCCATTAATTTTATGTACGACACTGTACTTCTCAGACCGTAAAACATTTAATCTGGTGAGTACAAAACATTCAAGTTTTAATCTTAGCCATTAATTTTATGTACGACATATGTACGACTCAGTACGACACTAGAAATTTAAAAATTAATGTACGAACCTAGTAAAAATACATCGTTCACCATCGTACACAGATCGTACTTTATATAAATTACAATATTAACCTTATAAATTCAAATCAATAAATTAAAATATTATTAAATATAAAAATCATAATCAATTAAGAAAATTGCACGAAGTCTTAAAAAAGAAAAACGATCATCCACTTTTTCCATGACCAATCTTCTTTCACACATAGATAGAGACGCAATACATGAATTTTTTGTGGGTTCCATCTCCCCTCATGGCGAACTCTGTCGAGATAATTAGAGTTTTAATTTTTGGCAGATCTCCCCCTGGCGTTACGAATTTTTTTATTTTTTCCCTTAGCGTTGTTATCGCGAATTGTGGTGGAGGAATGAAAATCGATGGTTGTGGTAGGTTGAACGGCGACGGATGAGAGAATTCCGTATGGGACATCGATCTGAGAGCGATATAGACGCAAAAGCGGCAAATATGGGTTATAGTTTGGAATTTGTTTTTCAATTTTTTACATTTAGTTTTCAGATTTGGATTTAAAACTTAATTAGAAAATTGAATCCATGAAAATAAGACCATTTGTGTTTTGTGTTTCTTTTCTTTGCTATTCTTGTGGATTTTACTTGAATCTTCATATAGTTCGTTTTAAAATTATTGCCTAATTTTCCTTTTAATTGTGTGTATTTTTTTTTTTTTTTGTTTTTGTTTTGTTGGCTGCTCTATTATTTGATCAATGTACTATGTCTCTTGAATGTAGTTAGGCATTTTCTTATTTTTTATGATGTGATTTGCAGTTAAGAACAATCAGATGTATACATTTCCTGACATATATAAATGCTCATAGATGTCTTGTTTATAATTTGTGAAAAATGATTCCTTTTTTGGTCCATTTTTTGAGAAATATACAATTTCTGCAAATTACGTGTTTCCGAGTATATATAAAAACTTTTTCGATACAACTCTGATGCATGTATACATTTTCACTTTCTCATGGCCATGAACCAACCCTAGCCGATACTCCAATGAGCTCAACAAACATCAGCTCATGTTCCATCAATCCAACCGAGCCCAAATTCTTCGGCTTTCCCAAGCCCTGCTCCTTACCACGCTAGTCCAACATCATTGTCCTATCTAAGTCCGCCACATGGCGATGGAAACCCCACATCGTGTATTCTACTTTTCCTCCGTATATGTAACAAAGCCGCCCCGGATTGAAGATTATGCTGGTTTGTGATATTTGTTCAATGGGCCCAATTTTGCGGAATTATATATTGGTGCTCCCTTTGTGCAATCATGTTTTCCATTCACATTGCATTTCGAGGAGGATTTTGGGAAAAAAATTATATGTGCCATGGGTGCAAAGTTTTTGGGTTTCCGTATAGTTAGGGGTATTGAAAAAAACTTATGTAATAGTAGGTAGCATTTTATCAGAGTTTTAACTTGTTTTTTATTCCATTTTTAATTAACGATGAGATTAAACCGTGGGCGGATGATGTGTTTGATCATTGTTCTTGAATGTTTTTTGGCCTGAATTGTTTTTAATATATGCCTTATTGTTGATGAACTTATACATTACGCAGGTTTAGTTTTCATGTTTTGTTCTTTTTGATTCAACATAACGAAACTTATCGGAGTATCAATTATGTATCAGTTTTGTTTGCCTTGATGATTTTTTTAGTTGCAAGAAACAGAGCTAGTTCTTACTTATTTGATTCTTTTCTTCTTTTTTTTTTTACTGAAAAATCTTAATTTTTTTACTTGGTATCAAAAGACAGAATTTGTCTAAGATTGAGGTTGGCCACACTTCATTTTGCCATGGACCAATATTAATACTTCTTATACACCTATTTACAAATAGTATTCATATCAACCAAACAAGAATCTCTAATTTTTACATCTGATATTAGGACAATACTCTTGAAGAAAGAAAGAATAGATAAAAGAAAATGATGGAAGATCATCAATTCATGTACTCAAAACAATTAAAATGGAAGTGGTGGACATGAATGAAACACATCTTAGAGAAGATTGCTGATCTTTCTAGGCTCTTTCAGTGCAACAATTGGCTGTCACTTGTCTTTTTCAAACTAGACCGTACCACCATTCTTCACGAAATTCTTCTTGGACTCGATCACCTGCATGCGCGAAATAATGAACAACTTTAAGGCAACACCAAATAAAATTCAACCTAAAATCCGTACACTAATTTTTGTATCTCTTAAATGTCAGCACTCTCTCTCTATCTCATTCCCACATATCAATTTAAACATCTTAATCATGCAACGTGAATATCAAATTGACAGTACATAAATCATGACCTTATCATCTCATAACAATATTGTTACTTCGAACATAGACTAATTAAACAAGTAAAGCATTTAGAAATACCAAAAGACACAAAGATGTCATTTTTCCCGATTGCAGTTGGCATGCTCTAGAAAAATAATCATAACTTCTTCTGGTTGTCATTTTCCCCAATCGGTTGTTTTTTTTGTAAACCACTTTTTTTTAAAAGTTAGATTTCCGGAGCTTTCTAATCATATATTGGAGATATTCCAGTTCCTTATCAATTAGAGCAGTTTTGGTTTCAAAGTTACCCTCTCTACGGGCTTACGTGGCATATGGAACAAGATTACATCATATTTCTTTCTTGATCTCTGAATAATAATAAGTAGCAACAAAGTTGCGCAAGAGAAAATTGCTAAACAAACAAAAATCAAAAGTTTAGTCCTTAACTTTCTTGTTTCACAGAGAAGAAACATTGTTTCTTGACTGAATGATGATTAATGGAGGAAAAGATCGTTAATGATTTTTTTTATTTTTGAGATGAACAATCGATATAGTTCTTTCAAGAGGAAATATCGATGATGGTGAGGATGATGAAAAAACACCGATTGGGGATATTAGGTTAAATGATTAAACGATTGATGATTAGTGAAATAATAAGTCGTGTTAGAAAATTTTCATTTAATGATTTTAAAATTTAATTTGTAATTAACTTTTGAATTATTGATTTTTCTAATTATTTTCAAGTTTAATTACAAGGGGTTTTTATGTAATTTTACCCGTAACACAGGGTTCGTACCTTTTATTATAATGTACGTACTAATCATACGTGGCATAATTTTATTGGTTGGTTATGGTCCGAGAAGTACAACCCTCTCGAACTCTAGACAACCCCAATATAGTTTTGTGGTGTCTCGTTTTCACAAAGTTAATTAGGATGAGTGTGCGGGTGAATTATAGTGAAACTCATATATTTGGGGTTTCGATTTCATAATAGGGATCATTACAAATAAGTCCATCAATGGGTACTTATTTATAAAGAAATTAAGAAAAAAAACTTATTTACAAATAAGTCCACACATGGTCCAGATTTTTGTAAAAGACTAAAATAGCCAATCATACTTTAATATGCTCCAATTTCATCATTAATTTAATTTAACATCAATTTGACCCCAAATTTCACAAATTATTCAATTTTGACCCATTTTTTTTTATCACAAAAAAAAAATTTCAAAATTCTTTTTTTGCCGCCAGATTCCGGCGTTGACTTTTCAATTTTTTTTATTTCTATTAAACAACAATATTGATGTGATTGACAGTAATATTAACTATATTACTGTTAAATCATTAAAATTTACTAAACTATAGTTTAACACAGTATAATCTCTAGCACAGTAAAACATTAACACAACAAAACTCATTATTATTCTGTAATAGAGTAATATTACTATGTTGACCGTTCAACAAATGTAAACATAATAAAAAGCCAAAAGAATTAATATTCCTGTGAGTGACAGTAATATTACTATAACAACAGTAATATTACCGTCAACCACAATAATATTATAATAATAGACAGTAATAGTATAACGTTACTCCGTGAATAACTTAAACAAACAAAGAAATCAAAACAAAACAATAATATTGATGTGGTTGACAACAATATTACTATAACAACAGTAATATTACTGTAAACCACAGTAATATTATTGTGTTTACAGTAATATTACAATAATAGACAGTAATATTATTACATTACTCCGTGAATAACTCAAACAAAACAAAAAATCCAAAAAAATAATAATATTGATGTTGTTGACAGTAATATTATTGTGTTTACAGTTATTTTACTGTCAACGACAGTAATATAATTACGTTGACTTGTCAACAAATCAAACAAAATAAAAAAAATAACAAAAAATAATAAAAATAATATTACGTTAATTTACTGTCAACGGCAGAACAATTACATAAACGTATTGTCAACGACAGTACAATTACGTTAATTAACTGTCGTTGGCAGTATAATTATGTTAATTTACTGTCAGTGAAAGCACAATTACGGTCAACGTTTAGCGGCGGACGTTAAAAAAAAAAAAAACTTAAAAAAGCACTAAAAAAAGTCAACGCCGGAGACCGCCGGTTAACGCTGAAAAACGGCGAAAAAATCCGCAAGAAAAAAAAAAGTCAATGCTGGAGACCGACGTTGACCGCCGAAAACCTGCGAAAAAATCCGGAAGAAAAAAAAAATCAAAAGTCAACGCCGGAGACCGGCGGCAAAAAAAAAGTCAAAATTGAATTTTTGTGGACAAAATTGGATTTTTGTGGACAAAATTGATTAAATTGGGATTACAATTAAGAATTGAGTATAAAGGGTTGGGGGTAATATTGTCATATACATGAATGTTTCCTTTATTTATAACCCCTAAATATTAAAGGGATGAACTTATTGGTGAAAGAGATATAAGCCCTTTATAATAGGGTTAATAGGATCAATACTATGTCTATTTAATTTTGGAAAAACTAATTAATTATTCGATAAATATGTAAATGTTTTTGCATATTTCTATCATAATAAAGACTTCGAAGTCGTTTTTCCCCCTTGGGAAACCATATAAATGTAATACATTCTTAGTAGAAAATAATAATAGTATTGCTTGCTTTTTTTATATATATAAGAATTTGTATTACTTGGACCTGAAAAATATAAAATTATTAGAATAGTGAAGATCAACTAAAATGCTATTCATAGAGCGACTTTTACTGGTTTACACTGCAACTTTATGTTATATGTAACTTTCTCACATTTTTTCGAAACATGAGCATTTTGTGCAAGGAAGCACAAAATGACTTCATCCATTCGGTGTAAATAGAAATACTATGGTCTTATTGTTTGAGATAAAAATACAAAATAATGTGCTTTGTTTTTTTAAGGCATTTCGTGTAGATACACACGAAACACGAAGATGTGATTCGTGTAGAACCACATGAATCACTACCTAGTGTTTCGTGTGTGTCTACACAAAATCACTAATAATTATTTTTTTTATCAGATCATTGTTAACAGTATAATACATACAACAATAATAGAAAACTTAAAATTATGATTAAATACAAATTAAACTACAATTCAAATATAAATTACAAATAAATAACATATCGTAAACTACATACCAGACTTTAAGTTTTGTACATATGTAGTCGAGGTTTGTACGGTTTGAGTAAGTGCTTCAGGTTTTTGTTTCTTTGACGTATCCATGCGGATGGAGGGGTAGTAGAGGACAATTCGTGACAAACTAAACAAGCATGAAATGATTGTTGTACAATGTTATAGCAATCATGTATAATAATTGACCATTGCCAAACAGAAGAAAATAAGTCATACTTCCAACTTGGGTCAAAACTACCACCATTGCATTATATTTAGTAGCAATAATCAATTTCATTTCCCTCATGTCTATCCAATATGCTTGCGAACAAGGACATGCAGGCCAATCACACGTGCGTATCACTTGAATGTATCCAACATTTCTAAACATCGATATTTATATATCAGCATGTTCGTACAACTCAATAAGGAAATTCCCTCTTACGCGCGGCCGTCTTTCTTAGTCATCGTAAATGACTTGAGCAACGCACCCCTACTCGCAATTGCCATTTGCCATCACGTTAACATATGACATAATCAGTCGGACCAGAAATTGCGGCACCAAAGAATAGAAGCTGACTCCTTCATGAACTGGTATTGGAGAGGCAACAAATTCTTGTGTGGATTTACGACTTCCACAACTTTCATCTTCGATTGAGGTGTTCCATCAGTGGTACTATACGTCTTCGCTTTGGTGTTGCTGTAGTGGAGGTTTGAAGATCCTTGAAACCAGAGGACGAGTTAATTGTTGCAGCATCAAGATGGTATTGCTAGTCGAAGGGGTCTCTTTTTGTTGAGTTATTCTTTAGTCGTCCTTTGGTCTTAACATATGATGATTCTGATAAATGAGTCATAGAAGGATGAACGATGCCACACGATAAGGTCACAACATTCCTCTTAGTCATGTAATTTTGCCCCTTTAGGTCATGATACAACTCATCAATATGATTATCTACAGCTACCTCACTACTTGATTGATATTCTAGGTCTGAAGGTTCAACTGCCATTGTACTCCAGAATGGGTGCATGTCTGGAATGACAAACATTTTACGTTCGTGCATTTTTTTTTACAATTTGGGATGCACATGGGAGCGTATGAGTATCTCTCAGATAGTGGGTACAACAAATCGAATCATGCATCGCCAGAGACCCCATCTCTTCGTCCAGTATTTCCAAGGCCAAATGTGTGATGTAACAAATCAAATTTTCATGTGAGCTAAAGAAGGGAAGAGTCTTTGTAGCTTTTAATTCTTTTAATTTATCATTAGTTGATTTATAATAGGAATTATTCTTCTAAAGAGTTATTTTTATTTTAATGACTTGTCTTCTACGTATATTAGCTAACTTATAACTAATGGACTTTCTTGTGTGCAGGTCTCTTATTGTTAGAACCAAAATTGGATTCTAATTATTCTCAAAGTCTTGGGCAACAAGCTTGTATGTTGCCGTGTGTTTTTTTTCTAAAAAGGAAGAAGTGGTTTCCTTTATTTTATATGTTGTCATTAATTGAGATATTATTTTATATGAAAATTAGAATTAGATTAGGATTGAAAATCTTGTGATAAGCCATTATCACATTATTAAATATCCTTTACGATTCTTATACGCCTTTTAATTATTGGACTCTTACAGGTTTTCACAATGACGTATAAATAAGGGAGCAGAACATGACATTCTGTGTGCCTTTTTTTATCGAGAGAAGAGTTCTGAGAAAATATTTTTTTCTCTCGTTTTTTTATTGTTCCATCGTGATAAGTGATTTTCATAGAAAATATATCAGCTTCAAGGCTTTGTGGAGAAGACACCAAGATTCAAGGATTATCACAAGTTTGCTTCTTCTATATAAAAATAAGATCGGTTCTTCGGGAGAGGGGCTCAAACAGATCTCGGGAGGAGATCGATCCGCCGACTGAAGGGATTGAGCGTTCAAGGGAGTTATGTTGAATGACCATCTCAACCAAAAGCTTAAGCTATTAGTGAAATGTATCATTTAATATTCATATCTCCAATACGCCCCCTCAAGTGCAGAGGGATTAGATTTGAAGCCTTGCACTTGAAATATTTTTTTAAATGGGTAGCTGTGGGATTCGAACTCAGGACCTTTCATTTGGTCTGGCTTTGATACTATATAGGAAGAATAGAAGAAAGAGAAGAAGAGAAATAATAATACGTAATAGAAACCCCCATTGTGTTATGGGTTGATTTACATGGAATATATATAGAGAAATAATGCAAGGTAATAGATTTTGACTAGGTAACTAAATCCTAACTAATCTAGGTAATCGAATCATAATAGAATCCTAATATCCTATAATATCTAATAGTATAATATACTCTAATACTCCCCCGCAGTCGAAACGTGACGAACTTGAAGACTGGACAATCCCTTGTTAACGTGACAAATGAGAAGACTGGACAATCCCTTGCTAACACGCTCCCGCAGTCGGAACGAATAAACTTCAAACATGAAGACTGGACAATAAACCCGCGAAATCCAGCAATAGTGAAATCCTTGGTGAAAATATCTGCTAAAATGATAGGAAAAAAAGGGAACAACATGGAGAGAAAATAAATTATTATTTTTTTTTGGTTTTTTTTTTTTGTGTGTGTGTGTATGAATCGAGAGAGAGAAGATATGAGAGGGCGAAGAAGAATAATTAAAAGAAGGATAGAGATGAAAAAGAGAGAAAGGAGATTTGAGAATAACCGACTAAGAAGAAGAAGATGTCGGAAAATAATATAAGTTACCACCATTGAGGAAGGGAGAAAATTGGGCGGTGTTCATGGATCTGTTATAAAAATAAATATAGAGAGAAGGAACCACCAACGGGGGAGGGAGAAAATTGGGTGGATTTCATGGGAAAGATAGAAAAAGAAAGATAGAGAGAAGAGTACCACCACCAAGAGGGAGAGAATTGGTTTGGTGGTCGCCGGCCATGGAGAAGAAGAGAAGAAAGGCGGCGGCTACACTTCACGCAACAGTAACAAAAAACTTAATCTGACACAAATAATTTAATTTGCACGAAATAAATTCAACACATTTTATTTAAGAATTTAAGAAAATAAACTTTGACTTTCGAAATTAATTATAATATATGAAAAGATTATCATAATTTTAATATAACATAATATAAAATATACGTGATAAAAATTATATGAGAACTAATTTAATGGAAGCTACCCCTTGTAAACCACAAGGGGTTATGCGCCTATATTGACACCACAAGAAGGATAAGTGCCTGATGGTGAAACCACATGGGGTTAAGTGCAATTAATCCAAAAATGAATTATCAAATATACGACTATATCATTATATAATCAACTCCAATGGGGTAATCAAACATGGTATTCAAACCTTTAACCACTATTTATACACTAAAATATATTAAATGTCAACTCCAATGGGATTATCAATTTAATCTCTTGGGATATAAATACGCTTACTGGAAATTGAGTTATAAAAAATGTAACAATCTAAACATCCAATCACAAATTGACATACGGCAATTACAAATAAAATCATTCATAAACTACAAATTGATAATTAATTTGATAACCATAATTGAAGTAGATGAATTTTAAATAATATTAAATATTATTTCTAATATCAAATGCATATTTAATAATGCAATTTTGACATTTAATATTGGGGTTGCTCTAACGATTGTGTATTATCTATTCGGTCACATCAAATATATGACCATATCAATATAAAATTATGAAAAATTCTTCAACTTGATTTTATGGGAGAAAATGAACGAATATAGTTTTCCTTGCAATTTGGCAGGTTGACTTTACTATAACAATATATGATCCAGTTATAAGCACAATAAAATCGAATCATTAGTCATATTTAATAAGGTTCATTTGATAAACACCCTTCATATGAAAAATATATAAGAATAGGTCTACCCCTAAAAATCTTTTTTTGAGATACCCCATTGAGAGGTAAAAATACTATTGTACCCTTATTTGCAATTTTAGCCAATTGCATTTAGCATTTTCACCAACTACATTTATTATTTTTGGACCTACATTTAATATTTTTGTACTGCATATATCATCATTTTTAATTTAATATTTTTTATTCCTGTATATACATTGTACATTTTTTTATTATTATTGTATTTTTTTATAACATTTTTTTTAATATTTCGATTTTTTTTAATTTTTTGACTTTTTTTAATATTTTTAATTTTTTTTAATATTTAAATTTTTAAATTTTTTTTATAAATTCAAATTTTGGTAATATTACCGAACTGAAAGTATACTACGCATAACTACAATGTACTACAAGTTCAAAAGTCATGTATAGTTATATGTAGTCATGTATAGTTATATATAGTCATGTACTGTCTTTTTACCCCAAAATTCATATACACCAACAAATAAAATTCACAATTTAGATCTTGATATTATAAATCAACTAACAAACAAAAAATGAAAAAATACAATCACATGCATATATTCTTCAAACATGAACAAGTATTAATGTACATTAGAAAAACTATAGCATACATATACTGTATGTTATTACAGGTGACTATAGTTTATCTACAATTATCTTCGGTTATATATAGGGACATAAAGTCTAGACTACTGTAGCATGAATCAAATTTCACAAGGCACTTCATCGCATCTTATTCTCTGGATGTCATAAAATTATAATAAAAGCAAAACCTACGACAAAAAAATACGAGTTAAATAGCAAAATGGAACATGCGAGTTAGAGTACATGAAAAATACAAAAGAAAATATTTTTTTTTGTTGATAAATTTGCCGAACTGAAATCGACTACAAATGACTATAGTATACTACAAGTCCTATAGTCATGTATACATGACTACATATGACTAAGTAACCACTACTGATTAAATTTCTACTACAGACAAACAAAGCTCTCATACTTGAGGCATTTCGAATCATTTTCAAATAAATACAAAAACCAATTTACATATATTTATAACAAAAAATTAAATTAATCCAAAAAATGTAAATTAAATTAATTCAAAAACATGGTAGATCTGGTTTTTTTTTTTAATATAAATTAATCCAAAAAATTAAATTAAAAAATTAAATTAATCCAAAAAAATTAAATTAATTCAAAAACATAATAGATCTGGTTTTTTTTTTTTTTTTTGATAAATCCAGTAAATATATACAAATCAAACACCACCGGTTCCAGATCTGAAATTCACCATTAGATCTGACTACAAATTGTCAAATCACGATTTGAAATTTTCGAATTCAGTTGATTTTCATAAAAAAATAAATTAAAAAAGGTGAAATAGTAAGAATTAAGAGCTGAAAAAAAATAAATTAAAAATGGATGGACATTCATAAATTAAAAAAAATAACTTAAAAAGGTGAAGTGGATGGTTTAATACGGAGTTCAAGGCAGTGGGAGGAGCAACGGCGGCCGACACAAGGCCGTGCAGAGCAGCGGCGCAAGGCGGTGGCGGAGCAGCAGCGCAAGGCGGTGGTGGAGCAGCGGCGGCGGTAGCACAAAAAGGTGAGGGGGAGCAGCGGCGGCGGCGGCTCAAGGAGGGGCGGGAGCAGCGGCGATGGCGCAAGGAGGTGAGGGGAGCAACGGCGGCGGCGGAGGGCTGTGGGCAGAGAGTGAGTTAGAGAGAGATGAAGAGAGAGAAAGAAAGAAAGAGAAGAGAGAGTTAGAGAGAGATGAAGAGAGAGAAAGTAAAAGAGAGAGAGTGGGGGAGGGGACGGCTGCTAGATAGATGTGAGAGTGGAAAAAGAAAAAAAAAAGGCTAGGTTTTAGGGTTTTAAATTATAATTAAAAAGGAAAAATGGGTATTTCAATTTGTCTAGGGGGGTCTATCAAATTAAGATTAGAATTTGAGTTTTTGATTAGAAAAGAAAAATCCACAGACCTATCACTATATATTTTCAAAACTAGGGGTTTATCCTACATATCCCCTATTTAATAAGAAGAATATTTCATTTGCAATTTATTTAAGAAAATAAAATAAATAATGGAATTGAGTACCAATGGTATTGCAAAAGAAAACACATAATGGAATTTATTACAAAAATTATAATAAAAATAACTTGGTAAATACAAAAATATGATAACAAACAAATAATGAATAATACAAAATAATGGTAAATACAATTTTATTTACAAAACAATGAAAAAAAATGTGATCCAAATTTATTGAAATAAAATCATAAATATGTAACATCAAATCAGAAATAAAAAAAAAATTAAAAAAAAATGCAGATTTGGTGGAAGTATAATATATATAATATAAAAATACATTGGACACTAAAATATATGAGGAAAAAATAAGAATCGTGTTGTTATACATATCCACACAATTCCTTTATGGACTAAGTATTAAACACTACGTGTCATTTTCTCCTTTGTGCTAATCTTAGTTAGCATGACAAAAGTATTATATTCTTTGTATATAAATAGAGGTAATGGGAGAGGAGGAATGCAGTAGTTTTGATTTTCAATTTCAATCTCTTAGCAACATTTATAGCTTAGCTATCTCTTCATATATGTTTATCGGATTACAATTTTGCTAGAATTTATTATTTATTCTATAACACGTTATCAGCACGAGTTTTTGCTCGATAGGGATTTACTATTTTCGTATTCTTCTTTCTATTTTATTTTACGAAAATCCAGATCCTCGATCTATTGTCGAAAAGACAAACGAGAATGATTAGCGAATACTTCGGTATTTTATACGCTATCATTTCTCAAAGGATATGATGGATTCGTGTATATTAATCTATTACTTATTTATTTGTTGAATTGCAGCTGAAATTTGTATTTTCAATTAAGCTTGTGGATCCCAAGCAGTGCTATAAGCACGTTATAATTTTAACAGATCTGTGGGCCGACTCAGAGGCCAAGATATTAACTCCGAGCATGATACTCGTCGAGTGAAACATATAATAATCTCCGTTGAAGGTCGATTTAGAGACTATGAGATTAACTTCGAGCACAAGCTCGTGGAGCTGGGGAAATAATAATCTCCATTTAAAGCCGATTTAGAGGCTATCTTTTTAACTCCGGGCATAGTACCCGTAGAGCTTAACAGAGACCGTATAGAGGTCATACTATAACTCCGAGTCGAAAAACTCGTTGAGTCAAGACGTTGGAATTCCCGTCAAGTAAATGAAATTTAGCTCCGAGTCTAAGCTCGTTGAGACAAGAAAGCCGATTTAGAGGCTAAATTATTAATATAGCTCCGGGCCTAAGCTCGTTGAGACAAGAAAGTCGATTTAGAGGCTAAATCGTTAATATAACTCTGAGTCTAAGCTCGTTGAGACAAGAAAGTCGATTTAAAGACTAAATATCTGAATATATCTCCGAGCCTGAAGCTCGTTGAGTCAAGACGTGATAATATCCGTCAAAAGCCGATTTAAAGGCCAAATACCTGAATATATCTCCGAGTCTGAAGCTCGTTGAGTCAAGACGTGATAATATCCGTCAAAAGCCTTTAAGCCTGAAGCTCGTTGAGTCAAGACGTAAAAATATCCGTCAAAAGCCGATTTAAAGGCCAAATATCTGAAAATATCTCCGAGCCTGAAGCTCGTAGAGTCACTAGACGAGGTAAAATCCGTCAAGAGCCAACTTAGAGGCTATTGATCACAAGTCCAAATTTAAGGGTTTTGATTTATTTTGTACCCACTGTATATAAATCTCTATTGGAAGGTGTGATTCCCAAGATTGAGTTGTTTTGAATAAACCCACATGTACATATCTCCCTTGGATGATAAATACCCGAGGTCGAGCTGATTTTGATACACGTACATGAAAAACATGGACAAATATGACTATTGCCTACTCGATAGTGCAACTACACACTCAATATTCAATAATAAAATATATTTCTCGAGTGTGACTTCGTGCAAGGCACAAGTTAAAACCATAGCAGGTTCCGCAGAAATAATAGATGGCTCCGGGAACGCAACAATTGTGTTGCCTAATGGTACCACTTTGCATATTGAAAATGCATTGATATCCGGTAGATCAAATAAGAATCTACTGAGTTTTAAAGATGTGGGACGCAATGAGTATCATTTAGAGACACAGGTTGAAAATACCGTGGAGTGTCTATGCGTCACATCATATGTCATGGACAAAAGAATTGTTCATGAGAAGTTCGAAGCGACAGCTTCTGGACTGTATTGTGTCCAAATTCGAGCTTTCGAATCCTACGCCACTATGCCATGGAAACTTGTTAATCCCGATATACACGGGTTATGGCATGATGGACTGGATCATCCAGGAACGACTATGATGCGTAGGATTGCACAACATACTAAATGACATCCATTAAAAGATCCAAAAATCTTGATGTCCAATGAATATTTATGTGAATCGTGTTCACAAGGAAAGCTCATTATAAAACCTTCCATTGAAAAGGTCGATTATGAATCACCATCGTTTTTACAACGTATTCATGGTGATATTTGTGGACCAATACACCCTGCAAGTGAGCCATTTAGATATTTTATGGTTTTGGAGGACGCATCTGGTAGATGGTCCCACGTATGCTTATTATCTACGCGAAATGTTGCATTTGCTCGTTTGCTAGCACAAATTATTAAATTTCGAGCACATTTCCCTGATTATCCCATCAAAAATATAAGGATGGATAATGCCGGAGAATTTACATCATAAACTTTTGATGAGTATTGTGCAGCACTGGGAATAAATGTCGAGCACCCAGTAGCATACGTTCACACTCAAAATGGACTGGCGGAATCTTTGATTAAACGCGTCCAAATAATTGCTCGTACTTTGCTGATAAGATCTAAACTCACTAGTGCTGCATGGGGCCATGCAGTATTGCATGCATCAGCACTGATTAAATTACGCCCCACTGCTTATCATATGCATTCCCCAATGCAATTGGCATTAGGCTTTGAGCCCGATATTTCGCACATTCCCACATTTGGTTGCGCCGTGCAAGTGTCAGTACCTCCTCCTCAGAGGACTAAAATGGGTCCCCAACGCCGACTTGGCATATACATTGGGTTTGATTCACCGTCCATTATTAGGTTCTTGGAACCAATGACGGGTGATTTATTTACCTCTAGATTTGCGGATTGTCTTTTTGATGAGACATTATTTATACCAATTGGTAAGGATATTCAGAATATCAGTGATAATGATAAACAAAAACCAATCGAGAATCTCACATGGTGTGAGCAACACTTATCTCATCTCGACCCACGCACCTCTGAATGTGAAAATGAGATCCATAGAATCATTCATTTACAAAATATTGCCAATAGACTTCCTGATGCATTTAATGATGCGAGTAAAGTTACGAAATCTTATATTCCAGCTGTGAATATTCCAGCTAGGATCGCTGTTCCTGAAGAACATGCGAAAATGAATGATGATCCCCCACGACAAAAACGGGGTAGACCAATTGGATCAAAGGACGTTGTTCCTAGAAAAAGAAAGGGGAAAATTGATGAACCCTCGGACCAAGTGGTTCCTAATGAGAATGCTCCAGATGAATCTGTTGAGCCTGATATCGAAAAAGCGATATCAAATCCCGGGAATACCGAGAATCCCATAAGTTATTGCAATGAAATATAGGATAGAAATGAGACAATCATCGATAATATTTTTGCATTCTCGGTTGCACAAGAAATTATGTACGATGATTATGATAGTGAACCGCGTTCCATAATGGAATGCCGCCAAAGAAATGATTGGCCTAAGTGGAAGGAAACAATAAAATCTGAACTGGCTTCCCTAGAAAAACGGAAAGTATTCGGGCAAATTGTTCAAATTCCGGATAATGTAAAGCCCGTTGGGTATAAATGGGTATTTGTCCGTAAGAGGAACGAGAACAATGAAATTGTGAGATATAAAGCCCGCCTTGTAGCTCATGGTTTCTCCCAGCGGCCTGGGATTGATTATGATGAGATGTATTCACCAGTTATGGATACGATCACTTTCCGTTTTCTTATCAATATGGTCGTCCAAGAGGGACTGGACCTGCGTCTAATGGACGTTGTAACGGCCTATCTATATGGTTCACTAGATTCTGATATTTATATGAAAATTCCCGATGGATTTAAAATGCCAAACTCTGGCGCTCCTCGTGAGCTGCACTCAATCAAATTACAGAGATCATTGTATGGTCTATAGCAATCCGGTCACATATGGTATCATAGATTGAGTGAATACCTTATCAGGGAAGGTTATAAAAATGATCCTATTTGCCCAAGCGTTTTTATTAAAAGATCAGAAACCGGATTTGCTATTATTGCGGTTTATGTAGATGACATGAACCTCATTGGCACTCCTGAAGAGTTGGCCAATGCTGCTGAATATTTAAAGAAAGAGTTTGAGGTCAAGGACCTTGGAAAAACCAAACTCTGTCTTGGTATTGAGCTTGAGCTTAAAAATAACGGCATACTTATACACCAATCTGCATATACTAAACGAGTGCTCAGAAAGTTTAATATGGAAAATTCTAATTCATTAAGCACCCCTATTGTTGTGCGCAATTTAGATCCTCAAATGGATCCGTTCCGACCTAAAGAATTTAGTGAAGAGATACTTGGCCCAGAAGTGCCGTATCTAAATGCTATCGGAGCGTTAATGTATCTAGCACAATGCACTCGACCTGATATAGCTTTTGCGGTAAATGTGCTTGTGCGATACAGTTTTGATCCTACCCGGGGACACTGGAATGGTGTTAAACATATTTTTAGATATCTCCGTGGTACTGCAGATTTTAGATTATTTTATTCAAAGAATGCAACTAACCAAGGGTTAGTTGGTTATGCCGATGCGGGATATAGATCTGATCCCCACAAAACTCGCTCACAAACTGAATATTTGTTTTGTTATAATGGTGCAGGTATATCTTGGCGATCTACCAAACAGACATTGGTGGCCACCTCCTCAAATTATTCAGAAATAATAGCCCTTGATGAGGCAGGGAGAGAATGTGTTTGGCTACGATCCGTTATTTCCCATATACGAAATTCCTGCCAATTATATCCAGTTACAAACACGCCCACAGTCATTTACGAAGACAATGCTGCTTATATAGCGCAACCAAGGGGCAGATACATAAAATGTGATAGGACCAAACATATATCACCAAAGTTCTTCCACACACATGAGCTGCAGAAGAATGGAGAGATCGATGTTCGACAAGTTCGCTCATGCGACAATCTCGCTGATTTATTTACAAAGTCCTTACCGACTTCTACATTTGAGAAGTTGGTATACGCAATTGGAATGAGAAGAGCCAGTGTGAAGCAAGATTGATGTCCCATTTTGGAAGCTATATTGCTCATTTCAGGGGGAGCAATGGAGCGCTGCACTCTTTTTCCCTGATGACTAGTTTTGGTCCCATTGGGTTTTCCAGCAAAGGTTTTTAACGAGGCAGCTTCTGCACATGACTTGGATTGAGTTATGCACTCTTTTTCCCTTCTGATCGGTTTTGTCCCACTGGATTTTTCGACTTGAGGTTTTTAACAAGGCATATATTTTACTCATCCAATTTACAGCTGACATTATAATACTTAGTCCAAGGGGGAGTGTTGTAATACATATCCACACAATTCCTTATGGACTAAGTATTAAACACTACGTGTCATTTTCTCATTTGTGCTAATTTTAGTTAGCATGACAAAACTATTATATTCTTTGTATATAAATATAGGCAATGGGAAAGGAGGAATGCAGTAGTTCTGATTTTCAATTTCAATCTCTTAGCAACATTTATAGCTTAGCTTTCTCTTCATATATGTATATCGCATTACAATTTTGCTAGAATTTATTACTTATTCTATAACAAATTGGATTTTATGAATTCTATTGAAATGATAATTAAATACTATGGAATATATAATATAAAGGAGTTTTTGTGCATAAGTCCCCAACCAAACATCTTTATTATTCTAGATTTAGGGGCTATATTTCTTTCACCAATAAGCCCATCCCTTTAATATTTATTATAAATAAAGTAAACATTCATGTATATGACCATATTACCCCCAACCCTTTTTTATACCAAATTCTTAATTGTAACTCCAATTTAATCAATTTTGTCCACAAAAATCCAATTTTGACCACAAAAATTCAATTTTGACTTTTTTTTTTCAAAACAATTTTTTTTGCCGCCAGTCTCCATCGTTGACTTTTCGATTTTTCTTTTATTCCGGATTTTTTCGCCGGTCTCCGGCGATGACTTTTTATTTTTTTTCCTTTCTGGTTTGTTTTTTTCCGCCGCCGGATTCCGGCGTTGACTTTTTTTAGTGGTTTTTAAAGTTTTTTTTTGTTTTTTTTACGTCCACCGCTAAACGTTGACCGTAATTGTGTTGTCACTAATAGTAAATTAACGTAATTATACTGTCAATGACAGTTAATTAACGTAATTGTACTGCCCTTGACAATACATTTATGTAATTGTTCAGCCGTTGATAGTAAATTAACGTAATATTATTATTTTTTATTATTTTTTTTGATTTGTTGACAAGTCACCGTAATTATATTACCGTCGTTGACAGTAAAATAACTGTAAACACAATAATACTACTGTCAACAACATCAATATTATTATTTTTCGGGTTTTTTGTTTTGTTTGAGATATTCACGGAGTAACGTAATAATATTACTGTCTATTATTGTAATATTACTGTAAACAGAATAATATTATTGTGGTTGACGGTAATATTATTGTTGTTATAGTAATATTGTTCTCAACCACATCAATATTATTATTTTGTTTGTGTTTTTTTGTTTGTTTGAGTTATTCACGGAGTAACGTATTGACATTACTGTCTATTATTGTAATATTAATTCTTTTGGCTTTTTATTATGTTTACATTTGTTGAACGGTCAACATAGTAATATTACTCTATTACACAATAATAATGAATTTTGTTGTGTTAATATTACTGTGTTAGAGATTAATATAGCAATATTACTGTGTTAACTTGTAGTTTAGTTAATTAAACCATTCTACTATAGGAGTTTTGCTATGATAAATTAATGAATTGTGTTACTTGGACGTATACTAGGTACGGCAAAAACCGGCACAAAGATTACGAATTTCGGTTTCTTCATTTCATGTATCTTGCCAATGATCAACACACAATCTTAACTGATATATATATATATATATATATATATATATATATATATATATATATATATATATATATATATATATATATATATATATATATATATATATATATATATATATATATATATATATATATATATATATATATATATATATATATATATATATATATATATATATATATATATATATATATATATATTTGCAATTGCATTAGTTAATTAGGTGTTGGTAATTAACCGGAACCAAAAAATGTAGAGAATGATGAACAGTAAGTAACTAGGCAGCACCAAAGGTGACAATTTGCTGCCGGCACTAGAAACGATGCTGCGGTGGTTGTTGACCGGTGATGTTGCTGCGGCGGCGGCAGGAGAGGAGGAACGGGGCGGTGCATCCCTTGAAGAAGAGATTAGTTGTGGTGGTGGAACAACCGGTGATAGCGGCGGCGACGGCGGACATAATTACTAAAATTCAATACCCTCAATCCATCCCCGAGAACTGGATTTTATTTTTCTTTAATTATATTTTGGCCCCCATATTCTTCCCTTATTTAACTCACTCCACTCTAAACAAATAACTAATGTCTGACCCCAAACCAATTTTGAGCTTAATTTAAACAATAAATGAATAACGAGGACATGATGAAAGATTGTACTATCCTCTCCTATTAGGATTACTAGTTCACCTACAATCAATCTACCCTTATGTAGCTAATGACTTCAAAAAACGATAATTCCATCAACTACTACTAATTAAAACATGATTATTTTGTTATGAATGTTATTAAACAAGAAATCTTCTTTAACAAGATATTTTGAATTTCTAAAATAAGAGAGTTTATAAACAATTCACATATAATAACATAACAATCCAAAGAACAAAATTATTACAAATTAAATAATTAATTGAGTAAAAAATAATCCAATTTAATCTAATTCGACATAGATAAGTAAAAGAGGCCCTAATGATTCTCATTGTATAATAAAATAAGAACAACTCTTCCTCGGTTCAGCAGAAGGTAGATTAATTACTCCATAAACATCCATGAAAATTACTCAATATTCATTCAAGTTAGATTAAAATTACAAATACTTCATTAAAGAATAACAAAAGATTACATGGCAAATATTGAATATTGCAAAAATTGAAAAAGCCTTATTTCAAACATCGAGTACGAGATGCTTAGAGACAATTGAAGAAAATTTTCAGGATTTTCAAGAACAACAAAGAAATCACAAACTTTGAGGAATCCAAAAAAAAAAAAAAAAAACCCTATCATGTTCGAAACACCATCAACTAGACGCTTTGAAACAATTGACAAGATTTGTAAGATAAAAAAGAATCCCCATACATACATATATCAATAAACAATTCCAATAACATGATATAAAAAATAAAAATAAAAATAAAAATAACAAACCTTGAGGAATCCAATGAATCTCGCCGGAATACAGATCGAATATTATCGAATTTTGTTGTTCTTTTTATTGATCATAACATCCCATAAACCGGGACAAGCCGCACCTATAGATAACCAGGGGCCGGTGACGGTTTGTGGGATGTTTGGCCAATTGAACAACCATAATTGTATCATCCATCGTCTACAATAAATTTGATTTGTAGGTTATTTCGTCATAGAGGTACCCTATTTATAATAAAATATATAAGTCTAGTTACAATCTAACTACAACTCCTACTCTAAGTATAACTCTATAATAATAATAAGTTCATTATATTTATAATAAAAGAAAATTCAATCGCATTCTAGATTGGCTTAACTTGGTTTGCACGATACATAATTACGTATTACTAATACATAATTATATTATTAATATATAATTAATTCTCTCAAAAAATTTATATAAAAAAAAAATTAGTCCAAAAAACAACACTAGAAAGATATGACATGCTTTGTTAAGAATCCGAGGGGAAAAAACAAAAATAACCAAGTGGATGTAGTAATAAAAAAAGAGGGAACAAGTAGAATACATGAAATTCAAATTAGGAATCTTGATCAGTAGTTGTTAAGTGTATATTTTTACACTTTATCGTACCTTTTTATTTGAGCTTTTGGTGTATTTTAACGATAATTGGTGCGTAAAAAGTTGATTTATTGTATTTTAGGTACAAATTGAAGAATTGGAAAAGTATGAGGTCAAAACTGCAATTTTGGAGAAAATATGGGCCAAAAGTGAAAAAATCAAAATTCTGAAGATTTAAAGCTCGGACCCCGTACGAGTTTTAGTTCAAATTGTGGGACCCCCGTCCGAGACTCCGAAGCTGCGCAGTAAAGGGATTTTAATTGCACAAGGAAACTGCCTTCTTCCCCAAGTTCTTCACCCTATATAAGACCAAACCAAGCACACAATTGAAGATCTTTTTTTACGCAAATTTGGAGAGCAACAAAGCAATAACGAAGAATTCGAAGACTCTAAGCATAGATTTATCGTTTATGAATTATTATATTTGTGTTTTTCCTTTAATCATGAGTAGCTAATGTTCTTATTTCTAGGATTTTATTTGGAACCCTATGTGGGATTTATGAACCCAATTCTATGATTTTATGCAAGTATTAATTCCGAATTATTTCTTCTACTTGTTTTATTAAGTTCATGAAACTGGCCACTTTATGCGCTTTTATGTTATTGTTAATCGCATGAATCGGAAGATCGGGTTAATAATTAGAACTGTGGTAGAAGAGCTTTTGTGGTATTAACATAGGAATATAGTTAATCTCTTAGGTAGCCATTATAGAGATTTGTGCTTAATGCTGTGTTCTAGAATTAATTGCATAGGAATATAGTAATTGAATCTAGAGTATTAGAATCGTAATACACGCGGAAGCGGGTTATGATTATTTTAGCATCTCAGGTTAATAATCCGGGTTAATTGCTTGCATAATTGAAGGAATTGGGGGAGTAATAATCACATAGGGGGGAGAATAAAATCCTAGGCTTGCTTATCTTGATTGAATCTTCGTTTTAAATTGCTTTCTTGTTTTTGCTTGCTTTTAATTTAGTTTAATTTAGTTAATTCTCTCTAAAATTCGACTGTGTAGGGTGGGCTTGATAATAATTGGTAGAATTTAGAGTCTAGGATTAGATAATTAAATATTCCATGTGGGTTCGATATCCGGACTTTTAGTCCACTATATTACTTGTACGATACGTGCACTTGCGTGTAGGTATTTTAACCAACAAGTTTTTGGCGCCGTTGCCGGGGACTATTTTAATTATTTATTTTATTCTAGCTCTAGATTTGAACAATTTTCACGATTCACCCATTTAATTTTTGTTTTATTTTATTTTTCTTTTTAGGTACTGTGTATGCGCAGGAGACTCGATCTAGCTAGAGAACCGTTTGATCCCGAAATCGAACGTACTTTTCGAGCGGCTAGGAGACTTCAACGCGAAAACAATATAATGTAGGACGAAGAACGCAGGGCCGCAGGCAATTTACTCGAGGCCAACGGAAACCAAGTCCAAGACCCACCCCTCCAACTTCCAACACAGCCAGCAGTTAGGCCACGAGCACTTCAAGATTACATAATCCCAACTCTAGACGGATTCCGCCCGAGCATCCAATATCCACCCATTGAGGCGCACAATTTTGAGATCAAGCAAGGTCTTTTGACGATGCTCCAAAATAACGGGCTATTTAGTGGGTTGGCAGGTGAAGATCCCCATCTTCACATTGTCAATTTTCTAAATACCTGTAATTCCCACCGTCAAAACGACGTTTCCCAAGAGGCGCTTCAATTAATTCTCTTCAAGCACTCCCTACAAGGAAGAGCTCGCCAGTGGTTGATGTCCCAACCCCCCCACTCTATCTCGTCGTGGCCTCAACTCCTCAACCTTTTCATGAAAGTTTATATATAGCTCACCCGAGAAGGACGAGAGAATCCGACGAGAAATTCATAATTTTGTCCAAGAGCAAGGCGAGCAATTATACGAGGCATGGGAAAGATTTAAAACTCTTTTGCGGCAGTGTCCAACACATGGAGTCGAACAATGGCGGCAAATCCACATCTTCTACCAAGGGATTAACGAGAATGCACGAACGGTCTTAGATGCATCAACCGGGGGAAATTTTATGAGTCAATCGATACCGGATGCTTTCATCATGTTGGATCAAATTGCTCAAAATCGGTTTGCCAAGTCAAGCGAGAGGACGGTTAGTGGAGCCAAGAAAGTTCCCGGAGTGTTGGAGTTAGATGCAATTACGGCCCTTCAAGCTCAAGTGACCCAAATTGCTCAACAAAATCAACTCCTTCTACAGCACATCAAAGCAAATCCACCACAACAAGTCCAAGCCGTTGAATCTCCATGTTGTGAAATTTGCGGTGGAAATCACTACACGCTCCAATGCCAACAAGATGTGGAATTGCTCAACTACGTCAATAACGCGCCTCGCCAATTCCAAAATCAAGGGTGGAGATCACAAGGGCAGTATGGAGGAAATCAACAAGGCCAAGGATATCAAAGACCTCAAGGTCAATTCCAAAATCAAGCCCCTCCTCAACAAAGCTATCAAGACAACAATCCACCGGCCCAAAAATCAAACACGGAGGAGATATTGGCCCAATTCATGACTGCTACCCAAGCATCGCTGCGGAATTTGGAGAATCAATTCGTTCAATTCGTTGTGAACCAAGAGAAACGTCCGGCGGGAGCATTGCCATCAAATACGGAAGATCCTCGAAAGCAAAAGTTCGAGACGTGCCAAGCTATCGATTTCAAAATCGAGAAAAAGGAAGAAATTCAAGTCAAGCCGCAAGTCACTGTAGCCGAATGGGTTGAGCCAATCCCATATCCACAAAGATTGCTAACGAAAAAGATCGAGGTCGAGACGTGCCAAGCCGTCACCTTGAAAAACGGTAAGCAATTGGAGGAAGCCCCACGAAAAGAGAAGAGGAACACGGTAATCGAGAAGCCGAAAGTGAATGAGGAAAAATAATCAACTCATGAAGAGCCACCATCAACGGTGCCTTCGCAAGTCCCTCCAATTCCTTATCCTCAAAAGTTTATAAAGAAGAAGCTCGATGCCGAATATCAAAGATTTTTGGACAAGTTGAAGGAAATTCGCATAAATATTCCTTTCATTGAAGCACTTCAAAAGATGACAAAGTGGGTGAAGTTCCTCAAGGACATCGTGAAGAAAAGTAAGAAATTACAAGGGAACGAGATGATCCAACTCACGGAGCAAATTAGTGCAATTCTCACTCGGCCTCTTCCACAAAAACTCGGCGATCCAGTATCTTTGAGTGCAGGAGATGATGGCAAAAACGGGAATTGGACGGAGCAAGTTTACTTCATGGATTCACTTTTAAATCCTCCGAGAGAAAGTCATACGAGTCGAGGTTTTAACGACGATGAGAATGCAAGAAGATGTTGCCACCCAAAGATTCGAGCAAGTCACGAGAGAAGGATGAGTCAAGCTATTGTGGTCGTAAGGAGAAAATAAAAAAGGAATTGCACAAAGGACAATTGGTGTTATTGTGCAAATCCCGTCTTTGGTTATTTCCAAGGAAGCGCAAATCAAAGTGGTCGCGGCCGTTTATTGTCCAAGAAATTCTTCCTCACGAGGTGGTCAAAATAAAGGAGCGAGATTCAAATCGTACGTTCAACGTGAATCGGAGCCGGCTCAAACCGTATTGGGAAGCGAGTGAAGATTGCCAAGTGACTTCGGTCACTTTTGCTTGAAAATAAAGAAGCAACGTTCGGCTGAAGACTTTAAACTTAGCGCTTCTCGGGAGGCAACCCGAGCTTTATTGTTTTTTTGTTTTTCGAAGTTTTCTTTAATTTTTCGTTTCGTTTTTATTGTCATAGGCATGCATTCTAATTAATCTATTTGAATTTTAATCACTACAAGAAATTTTGGTTTTAGTGACGATTGTGTATGATCGTTAAAAGTTAGAAAATGGTAGCTAAAACTTATAGCGACCAAATTAAGCTTGGTCACCGGTGGTCACAACAGGGTAGTTACTAAAAGTACTCAGTGACAAGAAAATTAATTGGACGCTAAAAGATGAGATTTAGTGGCGAACTAATAATGGTCACTAAAAATATAATTATTAACGACCAGTTTTTGACTCGCTAATGTAAATTTTATGGTGGCAATAATATTAACATGGTTGCTATAGCAACATATATAGTGGCCATATAATTTTGGTCGCTAAATGATATATACGTATAGTGACCATATTTTATTGTTGCTATAGGATATATATTTGGCCACCACATTTTTTGGTTGCTACATAATATACATATAGTGACGGTATATATTGGTTCATAAATAATATATCTGCTGGTTGCTAAAATATATACATATAGTGACCATATTATTGGTTGCAATAGTTTTTACACGATTGCGGCAATTATTAAATTTACTGACCAATTCAGACCAATAATTAATTGGTTGCATTAATCATTAATGTTTATTTGCAACAGTGGCTGTAAAAAAAAATTAAAATAAAACTAAAGCTTGCAAATTTACACATTATCAATCAAATGTGAATATTATAATTTCAATCTATCATACTACATACAATAATAAATCAATCATTTCAAATAATAAGAAAGATTACTATAATTATTTCATAATAAATTCCACTTCATAAATTGTTAAGCGACAACAAATATGACTTCCACGATAACGTTCTTTCACTTCATCAAACAGTCCAACCTGAAAAAGGGAAAAAAATCAATTAGAAAATAAGAAATCATATGATAGAATCAATTCCAATCATTTGTCACTTAGTAGTACTCAAAATTCAATAATGTATCTGCGCTCAAAATTTAATAAATAATAGTGAAGAAATAGAGATTCTCACCTGAAGTCCAATGCAAGTGCTATAAAAACACCTTACTTCGGAGTCATGCTCAAGTCTTTAATGAGAGCATAAATATACTCAACACCTATCAAATATTAGAATTAAACAAGTTATCGAATGTTAACATAATCGTTTACTATTCGGTTCTATTTCATATAAACATCCTAACTTAAATCTTATGCCATAACTGACAATCGAACATAATACACAATTTCTATGGCGTTCTATTTACCAAATACAACACACTCCAGGCATCAATTCACATGGTACGGAGTTGACTCGTGTTTGTTTGACGAGTTCTCGAAACAAAGGTTTAAAACATTTGTTTCCACAATTTCTTTGAAAAATCATAACAATTGGTACGATTATCCAAATTGGGAACGTAATATGCCAAATAAAAGCTAACAACTGCATCTACATGTTCACTGAAGACTCTGATCACAAATTATGATCCCAGCATATGCAAAACAGGCCCAAAAGATGATTACAGAAAACTGCCAGAATTTCGGATAAATTCTCTTTTCTGGTACAGTTTATTGTAAAATTCATAAGTATTTGCAAAGTTATCCAAATTGGCCAAACAATATACCAAATCAAAGCTGACAACTTCATCTAAAAGTTTACTTAAGAAATATATCCCAAATTATTATCCTAAGACGGTAATAAAACCCAACGAAGATGATTCATCAAAACTGCCCTGTTTTTGGCAGACTCACTGCCGTCAAATTCTCATCTCTAAAAGGCTATAAAACTTGCTCGAATTAGAAGCAATTTAACACTTACATATAATTATCATGGTCCTCGACGACTTTTGTGAAGAGACTGATTCGAAAATCTCACTCCAAACCCTTCGATTTTGGCTCCGAAAACAGGTGCGGCAGAAGGTTTACTATTTCTCAGAATTTCGCCAACATAGCTGTCGGGTTAAATTTGGTTATATAAATTGAAGAAATAACTAACAAAGTCTTTCTCAAATAACAAAGTCTTCTCACCTCGAGTTAGCACCAAAAGCAACATCATAGACCAAAATTTTCTTAGGTACACAACCACGAATGACACACCTGAAATAAGAATCCATTAGTTTCTTAAGCTTCACCTTCGATCACATTACTTTAAACTTGTTGCTCAATGTGCATAAGAAAAATTTCAAATAACTAATGACTCAAACAACTAATGACACATATAGATGCTAACTATGGACATTAAACTAGAAACCAACGTTATTTGTTGTCACATTTTCTTCCAAAAATTGTAGCAGGCCGTACGCTTATCCAAATTGGGAAAACAATATACCAAATAAAAGTTCACAACTTTATCTACAATTGTGATGAAGATACCAACCCCCAATTACTAAGATAACACAACAATAAAAGCCCGAAAAGTTGAATACAGAAAACTGCCAGAATTGTTTTGGACAAACTTGTTTGCTGTCACAGTTTATTTGAAAAATCATAACAATTTGTAGAGTTATCCAAATCGACCAAATAATATACCAAATACAACCTCACAACTCAATATACAAATCATCAGAAGACACATAACCTAAATTATTACTCCAACATAACAAAAACAGCTCCGTATGATGATTAGGCAAAACTGCCCTGTTTTTTGACAGATTCGCTGTCGTCTGATTCCGACCCCTAAAAGGCTATAAAACGTGCTTGAATTGGAAATAATTAAACACTTACGCACAGTTTTCGAGGTCCTCTACGATTTTCGAGGAGGAATGATTCCCAAATTCACACTCCAAACCCTTCGATTTTGGCTCCGAAAACAGATGCGTAGCAGATTTTATTTCCCTTTCCGGCGAGCAGGCTGAAATTCACACCAAATTTCGGCGACCACCGCCGAATAAAACTGCCTAGCACCACCATTAATGGGAAGCTAACTTCTCGAGGTTTGTAACAATACCTTCTATCATCAATACTCCACCGTTAACACCTCCGTTCATTTAATTCTTTGAAGAGCCAAAAGCTGAAGTCCAGATAACGGCCACCATCGGCGACCTCTGCTGGAAATCACCAACACCGGTGTACATCTGAACTCACAATTATTCCAAAGGTGGGTCCTGATCGACGAGATTCATTCTCGAAGGTCTCCAAACTATTATTTTTCCTTAAAACCCAAATGTGAAATTATCTTTTCAAATCCCCAATTATTTTCCTGTAATCAAATCTTCCGAATCTCCTTTATTCAATTCAAAAATTCTCGAACAGGGGTAGGAACTAGGGCTTGGAGAAATTGGGTGAAATAGGCGAATACTTTTGGGGAAAACAAAAGAGGTAAGATAAGAGGGATTTTGGTGCAAACATAATGAAGAAATTAAGAGATAATTTTTTCTTGATTTTCTGTAATATTATGCGAGAATTGGTAGAGAGAAAGAAAACGTAAGGAGAGAGTGAACAGAGTAATGTTTTGTGATGAAGAAACGACAGAATGATAAATGGCTGTAATTTTTTTATTATTTGCATTTTCGCCCCCATCTTCCTTTTATTTTCTTTTCTTTTCTTGATTTGTTTAAAAATTAAACTAGTGACCAAATCGATTTGATTTCCGTAAGTAGTTTCATAGTAACCAAATTCAAGTGGTTGCTAGCAAACCAATTAAATGGTTGTTAATAATTAAATTAAAGACTCGTAGCAACCGTAAAAAAAATTGATGTTAAATTGGTCACTATTGACACTAAGTTATAGTGACCATAAAAATTGTCGCTACAAACTTCAACTTTAGTTGCTACAAGATGTCTAACTATTAGTGACCACTTATAGCTACCAAATGTTCGCTGGTCGCAACAAGATTTAACCCTTCCCACTTTTGCTACAAAATTACTTTTGGTCACTAAATGTGACCATTTAGTTATGGTCGTTGAGAATTTGGTCACTGAAACTAGTTTTTCTTGTAGTGAATTTTCAGGGTCGAAAACATGGTCAGGGGGTCCAGACGGCATCCGAAATTGCAAGCAAAATCCCAGACGGCCGTCTGGGAAACAGAAGGCCGCAATTTGCAGCTCTGCCTGTGGGACGGCCGTCCGAAAAATAGCCTAAAAAGTGGGACGGCCGTCCCACAACCAGTAAGGGCAAAAAAAAAAAAAAAAAAAAAAAAAAACCGGACAGCCATCCGAAAAAGAGCACAAAAACCGGAACGGCCGTCCGAGTTAAAAATTGGGTGTTTTAAATTTTATAAAATTAGATTTTCTCCCCCATTATTTCCTAAACCCTCCTCTTTTCTTCTCACAAACTCCCACACACAAATTTTTGAATTTTTTTCGATTTTTTCTTCCAAAATTCACAATTTTTTTTATTTTGTTGGTGTTGACAGGGAGGTTAGAGAATCGAATCAAATTCTCCAAAATCTACTTATTTGAGAGAGCTAGGGAGGAGACCCCGATCACATCGACTCCGACTTAATGAGGTGTTTTCTATCCTTAAAACTTTGTGCTAATTTCGTTGAGGGCAACGAAAAATTTAAGTTTGGGGGTGAAAAACATGTTTTTGTGCTTATTTGTTTTAGTTTGCATGCATTAGGTTTTATTCGTTTTTATTGCTTTTATCGTTTTTTTTTCCGGAATATAAAAAAAAAAAAAAATTTGCTTGAGTCGAATGCATCGATGATTTATGATGATGAGAGATGATCAATGTTTGATGATGAGATTGCTTGTTTTGTGTGATAAGGATTTGATGTTTGTTTAGCTTTCGATTCAACGGGACTTAGAAACGAATTATTGCTAGGAATCACATTTTGTGCATTGCTTTGGTTGAATGTTTTGTATTTTAAATTTGGAATTAATTTGTGCTAGATCATACTTTGTTCGGTTTTAAGACTCACCTTAGGAAATTTATGATACGAAGTATTGAGTAGTGAGTGATTTGGGATATGATTTGGGCCTTCTTTGAACCGTTTGAGCCTTTCAAGCCGATTTTTTTTTATCGAAATTATCCTTAGAACCTTGATTTGAGCCTCGGAGAAAAGGTGTTCTTTCTTTTAGCCAATGTGTAAGGTAGAATAGGTGGAGATTCGTGAAAATTACCCCTTGGAGTTCGGTGGAAATTTTTTAAGGTCCTTCTTCTTCTTCGAAAAAAAAAAAGAAAAGAAAAAAAAAAGACAAATATCTATGCTTCTATATATATATATATATATATATATATATATATATATATATATATATATTAAAAAAAAAAAGAGAGAGAGAAAAAGAAGAAGAAGAAGAGACTAGAAGGGATAAATAAGGACTAGTTGTTGAATTATCTTTGAAAACTCGATCCATTGCCTAAAAAGCAAAAGTGGAGACTTTTGAACTTTTGAGAATCGAGTTTATTAAAGTCCGTAGAGGTGAATTCATTGTTTCAAGTGCCTATCTTTCAAATTTTGGCGTAATCACCTAAATTCAAGAAGAATAGCCACATATACCCATATTTCCTACCTCGAACCAAAGAGCCTAACAATTGAAAGCCACAAAGCCCCAATGATCCCAATAGCTTAATGTTCGATATAAGTAGAGTAGAATAATTTGGTGAGTATTTGGAGTCAAGCATATGCATGTAAGTATAAATTCTTTCTATCTTTAATTTGTAAATATTGGATGCTTGAAGCAATTGTATGAATTGTGGTTTTTGGTAATGGTGAGTGACTGAGTGTTGTTGAATTTTGAGCTTGCGAATGCCTAAGAATTGTCATTATAATTACAAGTTCTGAAAACGGGAAGTTGATCATTGATCTATGTGATGAGATGCAATAGTTGAGTTATTTGCTTATTGGTAGATTTTGCTTGAGGACAAACAAAAGTTCAAGTTTGGGGGTGTGTTAGGTGTATATTTTCACACTTTATCGTACCTTTTTATTGAGCTTTTGGTGTGTTTTAACGATAATTGGTGCGTAAAAAGTTGATTTATTGTATTTTAGGTACAAATTGAAGAATTGGAAAAGTATGGGGTCAAAACTGCAATTTTGGAGAAAATATGGGCCAAAAGTGAAAAAATCAAAATTCTGAAGATTTAAAGCTCGGACCCCGTACGAGTTTTAGTTCAAATTGTGGGACCCCCGTCCGAGACTCCGAAGCTGCGCAGTAAAGGGATTTTAATTGCACAAGGAAACTGCCTTCTTCCCCAAGTTCTTCACCCTATATAAGACCAAACCAAGCACACAATTGCGGATCTTTTTTTACGCAAATTTGGAGAGCAACAAAGCAATAACGAAGAATTCGAAGACTCTAAGCATAGATTTATCGTTTATGAATTATTATATTTGTGTTTTTCCTTTAATCATGAGTAGCTAATTTTCTTATTTCTAGGATTTTATTTGGAACCCTATGTGGGATTTATGAATCCAATTCTATGATTTTATGCAAGTATTAATTCCGAATTATTTCTTCTACTTGTTTTATTAAGTTCATGAAACTGGCCACTTTATGCACTTTTATGTTATTGTTAATCGCATGAATCGGAAGATCGGGTTAATAATTAGAACTGTGGTAGAAGAGCTTTTGTGGTATTAACATAGGAATATAGTTAATCTCTTAGGTAGCCATTATTGAGATTTGTGCTTAATGCTGTGTTCTAGAATTAATTGCATAGGAATATAGTAATTGAATCTAGAGTATTAGAATCGTAATACACGCGGAAGCGGGTTATGATTATTTTAGCATCTCAGGTTAATAACCGGGTTAATTGCTTGCATAATTGAAGGAATTGAGGGAGTAATAATCACATAGGGGGAAGAATAAAATCCTAGGCTTGCTTATCTTGATTGAATCTTCGTTTTAAATTGCTTTCTTGTTTTTGCTTGCTTTTAATTTAGTTTAATTTAGTTAATTCTCTCTAAAATTCGACTGTGTAGGGTGGGCTTGATAATAATTGGTAGAATTTAGCGTCTAAGATTAGATAATTAAATATTTCCTGTGGGTTCGATATCCGGACTTTTAGTCCCACTATATTACTTGTACGATACATGCACTTGCGTGTAGGTATTTTAACCAACAGTAGTCATCACCTCTCGAAATTACTTCCTTGCACGTCGGACGAAGCAATAGTGTGCTCGAATTGAGATACTATATTAGGGACTTATGCACAAAAACCCTTATATATTATATAATTTTTTTTACCATCACTTTCATAATTATATGGGTCCATGCACGATTGTTGGTGGAAGATGATTGCGTGGTACGTATATACCAGCTAAGTTCTTGCTAACTGAAAATTTTTAGAACAAGTCAATATATGCATTCTGTCTCCACCATTTCTCAATTATTGTACATTTCTATATATAAATGGATAATTAGTGAAACCCCTCAATATACGATGGAGGATCCATTCCCATGTATGATAATAATGAAAAACCCCTAATTGTTTAATTAAATAAATATTTTACATAATTATAAATAATATATTTATATTACCCCTACTTATAATCGTATTCGTAACTATTTTCTAATTCAACCACCCATTCTCTCTCTCATCAATCAGGTTCTATTTTTTTGCTCTTTTTTTATTGTCTCTCTTTCTTTACCACAAGCCGCCGCCATCTGCTCCCCTTCCACCTCTGCCTGATGCCGTCTCTCTACCGCCGCCGTCGCCATCTCCTCCCACCGCCGCTCCTCCGTATGGACTCGATGATAAAAATTCTCGGGCATAAATTTTTTCTCTAATTTTTTTTTCATGATTTGAGTGACGATGTGCATGATTATTATCAATCAAGATCCGTTGATTAATAATAATCTCATTGATTTTATAGTGAAGATTTAGCATCTGCTTCAAATATTGAAGTTCTTCTCTCTTTTTTCTTCATTCTTTAGATTCTATATGTTAGTTCCCTGGAGAAGATGACTTTTTAGTTGTTTTTCGTTACTTTTTAATTAATTTTATATTTTGCTATTTGTTTTACTTGTTTTAACAAATAGTTTGATTTTTGGTAAATAAAATTGTTGGAGATGCGTTGATTAAATAACTAAATAATTTTATAATAGGAATAATATAGTTAATATATAGTTAACTCGAACTACTTATTTATGTGGTCGGAATATGTATTTGACAATGAATTTGATACTAATTACATTAATTATTTCAGAAAACAAATTAAATAAACAATAAATGAATTTTGGTGAACTAATTGTAAGATGCAAATTCAAAAGTATAGCAACTAGTACTAGCTTTCCTCCACCTTGTATTAATCTTCTTCATCATTACCCCCTGCACCCAAAAAATAAAATAAATAAGTTTTCTAAAATTTGGTAATTAATTTTCTTAAATCTTGATTTAATATATTAAGTTTTATTAAATACAAACCTGTGGCAGTACTAAAACTGATTCCAACTTGAATTTCACCATAGTAAGTACCATCTTTTAAAACAACCCTGTGTTTTGAGTACCAAGTTCAGCTTTCCATTCTCCACACCTAACTCAAGTAGCTCCTTCACATAGATCCTGCATTTAATTTATATATTCATTTCTTAACTAAATAATTTATATATAATTGAACAAAAAATAAATAAATCGAGGACTAGAATTTACGTGGTTTGGCCAAGGTAGTCATCTCTAGTGAATTTGTCGTGGTCCATAATTTGAAGAAGGAGCTTATATTTTCTTTGGTTATCGTCTCCTGCGTCTGTTGGGTAATGTACCTTGAATTTGAACCGTTCATTCCACTCTGGCTTGCTACCTTGTCCTATTTATATATAATACCAATTAGTTTATTGAAACAATTATATAATGAATTTGAAATATTTAACATTGAATATATAAAAATATGAAACACAAAAGAAAAAGAAGGGTTAGATAAAAAAACAAAAGAAGAAAATTAGGCTAATTAATTTTACCATGAGCTATTTTGCTGGTGTGCTCTTCATTTCCGTACTGAATCACAACATATGGATCTATCCTACCTGCATGCACCAACAAATACATTATTACAACTTTGACCTGACCAATAAATTAAACCAATTGTGTTTTCAATTTATGAATTACGATACAAATTTTTTATGATTAAACAACTTTTCCCTGGGTGTCAGATTTAAATATATTCATTCAGATCACTACAAGTATTCAATTTTCATTTTACATGCTATTCGTAATTGTAAATAAGAGAACATTAGGCGGTAATTAAGTTAACGAAAGAGGAATCAAACTTAATACTAATGGTGGAAATTTTAACGAGATTACGAATAACAAAATGTTATGGTTCTACAAGTGGAATGCACGCGTGCGAGTTTATCCAATTTATTCTTCTACTTCTTCATCACTAAAACACCTCCAAACACTCATTCATTATTATATACACACACCATGGAACGTAACACATACATACATACATACATACATACATACATACATACATACATACATATGAGAAGGCCATGAGTACGTACCGAATAAGTGTGTGCTCAAGAGGCCTTTACCCCCAAAAAGTGTCACTTCCATTGTTCCTACCGTCATCTCTCTCTCTCTCTCTCTCCTTGAAATGGAAGAAGATATATTTAATTTGCAGATATATTGCTTCTTTTCTCTCTCCTAGAGAAATGATATATGTATTTGAACGGATGTGTGTGTATGCCAAAGTAATCAATCATGTGTTTATATAGAAGACATAAACTAACTATTTGTGTAGGGAAAACTGCAGTTTCGTCCTTAAGATATTGTTTATATCGGTTTAGCCCCAAATTGTTTAGCTGTACTTTTAAGAACTGACCACTTCAACTCCCATATAATATTTTATGCCATCTCATAATTTTAAAGTTATGGGATTGAAAATAACACGAGTCAGGTTCAATAGGACCAAAGTGAATTTTGTTTCATAAAACATTATGGCAATCGGATAAATTATTATTATTTCTGACGACAGGCGGCTGAGAATTTCATATTTTTAATGATACGTTAATTAGATTCCTTTGGTCTTTGTCTTTACTTTTTCAGTTATTTGATTGTTCAATTTAGGTTAGCTGGGTCAATCCTATAGTTAATATATAATCTTATATATAAAAGAAAGAAACGCTAGCGCAACCCTAAGAAACCCTAATGTCATATTTGTAAAAAAAAATTCGATTTTTATCTCCTAAATATTATTTTCGAATTTTATCAGATTAATATCTCCTAAAGACTATTTTAAATATTATTTTAGATTTTTATCTCCTAAATATTATTTTAGATTTTTATCTCTCAAATATTATTTTAAATAATATTTTCGAATTTTATCAAATTTATATCTCCTAAATATAATTTTAAATATTATTTTCGATTTTTAGCAGATTTTTATCTCCTAAATATTATTTTCCATTTTTATCAGATTATTATTTCATCAATATTATTTGAAATATTATTTTCATTTTTTATCAAATTTTTATCTCTTAAATATTATTTTCGAATTTTATCAAATTTATATCTCCTAAATATTATTTTAAATATTTTTTTCGAGTTTTATTAGATTTTTATAAGATTTTTATCTCATAAATATTATTGTCGATTTTATCATATTTTTGTCTCCTAAATATTATTTTCGATTTTTATCTCTTAAATATTATTTTACATATTATTTTCGATTTTTATCTAATTTTTATCTCCTAAATATTATTTTAAATAATATTTTTGATAATTATCAAATTTTTATCTCCTAAATAGTATTTTAATTATTAATTTCGTATATTATCAAATTTTATCTCATTAACATTATTTTAAATTTTATTTTCGTTTTTTATCAAACTTTTATCTCCTAAATATTATTTTAAATATTATTTTCGATTTCTATCAGATTTTAATCTCCCAAATATTATTTTTTGATTTTTTTATCAATTTTTTATCTCCTAAATATTATTTTTGATTTTCATCAAATTTTATCTCCTAAATATTATTTTCGATTTTTATCAGTTTTTTTATCCCCCGAACCACCCCAGTCACTCATCTTTTTAGCCGTAAATATCTCTAATGCACAACCAATTAAATCTCCTAAATATTCATTTATCTTCTAATTTTCAGCCATAAACATCTCAACATTTAAATATCATTTTTTGATGATAAAATAGTAATTATCATATTCCCAAAGATGGACGATTCCCGAAGATTTTCCTTAAGACTTTCAACACTTTCAACTTCTATCTTCTACTTCAACACGTTTGTGTTTTTTGTGTTTTATCTTCTTATTTATATCCCACCTCTCAACTTCTCCACCCCAGTTTTATCTCTCCCCATTTCTACGAAATGTTTGTGGCTTCATAAAAGGTTAGCTATTTTGCAATTTGTTTTCTCTTCGTAGTTCATAATAAATCTGATTTTCGATATTTACAAAAAGGGTAAATAAATCTGATTTTCATCCCTAGCGGATTTTTGGCACTGTTTTACAGAATGTCTGCAACATTTTAATTTTATTTCTTCATTCTACCTAAGGTTTCTTCTTTTGGTAACCCAACTTTAGAATTTTTGTCTTATTTTCTTCTTCACCCTATTAACTGTGTGGTCATTAGTTTGCATCTTTTTCCATCATGGCTTATAGGTAATTTCATTTTTTTAAATTATGCGTTTCATTAATTTATATCAAAGATTTCAAATTTTGTGTATAACAATAATTTCCTTTTAAATGTTATTGGACATGTTATTGAAATGATGAGTTGAGAGAACTAAGCGAAAATGGGCGGAGCCACAAGCTATTTGAAGTCGGCCTTCAAGACCTATTGTTTGTATGCGATATTTAATTTATTTTTTATATTATTTTTGTTTCTTAATTTTCCAATTGTTAATTCCAGTGGCAAAACGAGGCAGTGGAGAATGGCTTAGTTAAGATGCAAGATGTATAGATGACCTTTTACGTTGGTATGTTGTCGATAGTGTAGTTTTTATTATGTTAACTAAGTTGTTAAATCTAATTAATTTTAAGCTCAACATGAAAGACATAGTTGATGATTTTGTTTCTGGTTCAATTTTTCAATCTACTGGTATTAGCTGATTCAATTCATTTGGAAAATTATTCAACAATAAAGTCATTTGTTTTTTTTTAGTATACTTAGTAATGTTCCATTGATGAATTATTAATGAATGATTATAACATAATTTTGATCATACGATACATCAAACGTTTGTTTATATTCTTACAACATCAAAACAATGCAATTTGTTGTCCCGTGCATCGCACGGGTACAGTTACTAGTTATATATATATATATGAGCCGCCATTTTATGATCATAAATGGCAACATGAAATAATATTATAATATCATAAATAAGATAACCATAATTAATTAAATTGAACTTGTCAAGCCATCAAACGAGTCAACCCTAAATTACTTAATTATATACTCCCTCCATTCCAAGGGAGATGGATGAGAGATAAGGAGGGGGTAGGCGTAAGAATATTGAGAGGGAAATGAAGGGAGAGTGAAGAAAGGGAGAGAGATGCATGTTAGTTTAAATAAGAGAAAGAGTGATAAGTGGTATTTGTTAATCACTTCTACATAAAATTATATATTAATTGCAGGTGTTTTTTGTCTATACACAAATAATTTAATTTAATTTATATTATTTTTTTTGATTAAAAGATCTACATGATTGTATCTATACTCATCTAACAATTAGGATTAGCACCTATATAAGTCCAGAATAAAGAATATCTGATAAATTTTCCCAAATAAATACATCAACTATTTAGTTAGTTGAATTATTTCCATGCAAGACTTGCCTTATAGGCTTATATCATGTATACTCTCCGCTATACCCCGCCGTCTTTGACCTTCATAAACAATGTTTCCCTAGTGGCCGCCAAAGAGAGATTTTTTAGGCAAGTTGTGGTGCAGGGAACTTTTTTTCCTTTTTTTTTCCCACAGAAAAGACATCTACTATTATTATTACAAGTAACATGGAATGATAAAAGGAGTAGTAGTACAAACATAGACTGAAACTAGATCGTTTTACACGAAACATTGCAAAAATGGAAAAGAGGTGACAAGCGGAGCCAGGAATTCCAGATAGGATGGACTTAACATTTACGGGGTTCAGGGATAGCGCCCTCGAGATATTTTTTTATTCATTCGCATAAAATAGCATAAAATAACTATAAATTTATAAACTTTAACTAATAACACAAAATTTTTGATGGGTGGACTAAACTAGATTACTTGGGTGGACTAAATTAAATTACTTGGTGGACTTATTACACATAACTATAATATGTAGTATAAATACTTAAAAATTCAGAGTGGGCTGGAGCCCACCCTCGCCAAAGGGTGGCTGCGTCAGTGACACCCCTCTCACGATTACTCTTATTTTAAGTAATCTCAACTGAAAACTTTAGAAAATAATTACTGTGGATAAAAATTTACGTCATTTTTTTATTTTAAAATAAGAGGAAAATAGTGCACGGCTTGTCATACATTAACCTACTAGTTAATTTATAAACAATGTACACCTGATCATACATTAACGTACTAGTTAATTTATGAACATACTCATGCAAGACTATAATAACACCATTTAAAATGACTCTTAAGGAAATCTGGACAAATTCGATAAGTTCATTTCAAAAATTAATTTCTCTTAAACTCTTCGTACAAAGTGCTTGAAAATATTACCACATATTCTTATATGAGTCTACATTATCCCATTAAAACAATTTTGAAAAATCCCTAGGCATTTGGTAGAAATAATTAAAATAGTACAAAAGCTTAGATAAAATTCCACAACAGAAGAGGAAAAATTGAAATTATCTTGTAAATTTCTAACTGCGCTGGTTCAAATACTGTATTTATTGTTTCGAAACAGAAAGGTGAAATAGAAAACTTTTCCAAGTGCAATAAAATTATTTGGTTGAATAAAATTTCCATTGTAATAGAAGGTTGTAAGCAAATTCATCACTTATCCAATTCATGTAAAAGATCTATGCAAATGACAACAACAGATAGATTCAGATAGATTCAGAGACTCACAAAATTTCATGATTTTCTATAACACCTATAGAAAACGTATTCCCAAACTTGGGGGTATATATATATATATATATATATATATATATATATATATATATATATATATATATATATATATATATATATATATATATATATATATATATATATATATATATATATATATATATATATATATATATATATATATATATATATAAGTTTGATAAAATTCGCTTTTATTTACAAAAGGTTATGGACTATCGATTACATATTCAAAAGGAACGGTAATATGTATCTTACTATTACACATATTGTTCTTAATAATTTCCACCGATCGGAGGAAGCGATCAATAGTAAATACCTAGTACCGTTTCAAATGTCTTTAATAGCACATTATACAAATAAAACCACATAGTTGGTTGAGAGCCAACAAGATCCACATCCCCTCCATATGAACTCTACCCGATTCCCAAGCTCGATTCCAACTTCACTCATTGGGCTCTAAATCGGGCGAACCTACAAACATACAACACCTATATGAGTTTTTGAGGACTCAATGAGAATCTTGAAGTAATATCGATTAATTTGGCGCAAAAACAAAAATTTATATACTGGGTTATTAATTATGCGCAAAAAGTGTACTAATACGGGGTAATTTTTGTAAATTAAAGACATAATAAATATGCTATTTTTACTTAATATTTTCATATAAAATAGGAATTAAGTCATTCAAACGCAAAGCCTAAGGAACCAGATGATGTATATTTCTACAGCTATATATTATGTTTCAAAAGGAAATAAATAAATAAAACCTCTCTTTGCTTCAAACCCTTAAAAATGTCAAAAAGAGAAAACTTCATGCGAATCTTGTCGTCGAAGAGCCAGAGTGCTTGGCCGATGCTATTGCCATGTTATGGACGGAGGCAATAGCAAATGATGTGTCGGGGCTTCAACCGCAGGCAGAGCCATGGTTTGGAGATGAAGAGAAGATGACATAAAATCGCTATCTATGATCACTCACAAATGATATCGGTTTTGAAGTAAGTATAACTCCTCCTGAAATAACACCGTAGTCGTCCTTTTGTGACAACAAACAAGTTAGAGAAGGCTTAGACCCTATATATGCCTACCTCTCGACTGCCTCAACCACCCTCTCTGGTTTTGCAAATTACTGCAGCAAATTAACCTCAAGAGGAACATAACATGGAGCGAGAAAGAATACGAGACGATTCTATGATGCCTTCTGGAGCTTCAAAGCAAAAAAGGCGAAATCGGGTGGTGCAATTAAAGATGGAAGCAATGAAGAAAATAGAAGTGGATGATGAATCCTGGATACTAGAAGGATGGGTGAAACGAGTGATCCAGAGGCCGTTTATCAGAAACTTTTCTCGTTACAATGACAAGAAATACTACGCACCAGGTATACGTCACAAGAACATTCTGATAAAAATTTGAAGCTCAATTTCCCTCGCTTTTTTTTTGAAACTTTAATTTGCTATCATTTTTTTATTCAAGTTCAAATTGTTGTGAAAAAAATAGTCTTATAAATTAGAAAAATAAAGAATAAGTTTTTCCTAGTAACAAAACAAAATCCAACCAACACAAGTACTATTCGGAACGTGAACTAAATATATGGATTATATATTTTCATGTATTGCAAAATTAGCGTAAAGAATTAATGTCGATAACGAGTTATTAGTTTGGCGTAAAGAAATACATATGCCGGGTTATAATTTTCTATACTACTTATAAAAGTGGGAATGTTAGGGGAGGTTTCTTTTCGTTTTTGTAAGGACCAAAATGCCCCTATCAAAATTAAAATAATTAATGTTAATTTATAATTAGTCTTTTAATGTATGTTTATGAAAATAATTAATATTTTTTATACTTCAATGTACAAAGATACTGGAAAAGATGAACTCATGTATCTATTAAATGTTTGGCATACAAGAAATTCAAAGAAACTCAATGGTCTCGATAATTCAATATGAATTTCAATTTTGCATCAGTTACACCAAAGAAATAAAAGAAAATGATCGTAACTTCCATTTTCAAGTTATCTTTCATCTTTTCTTTCTCTTCTCTATTTCTTTTTTGTCTTCTTTCTTTTTTCTTTGTTTTTTGTTTTCAGTTCTATGTTTAATATTTTGAATATTTTCTCAACTACGTCCCTTATTTTTCCTTCTCTATCTTCCATCCATCTTTGAACCCTAAATTTTGAGAAATTGAAAAAGTTTTCTAGATTAATGAAGGAATAAATCCTCCATATCAAGACTAGATTGAGCATCTGTTAATAAAATTCTTAATTTATTTTGCATATTTTTCCCACTTCTATGTGTTGTGAATATTTTTAGAAAATACAATTTTATATTAAATAATTAAGAACATGCAATATATAAAATAAGATAATCATATAGGAATAGAAAATAGATTAAAGTAAAAGTAATAGAACGGCTGGCCTGAATAGGAGTCGTGTCACTAGACACTGTCCTAAGAGAATGATTGCCTCCCTTCGTGCAGGTATTGACGGCTGATCATACTCCCAAGATAAAACCCAATGGCCTCGCCGGTGCTTCGTCTATGAGCAACGATCATAGGAAACTAAAGAACGAATCTTATCTAAGTGCCCAAGATTTATAGGAAAATATAGAAGATGATGCATGCTTTGTGTATGTGTGTATGTGTAGTGCTATATGCTATGATATGTTCTAGCAAGTAAGCTAATGACCCTATTTATAGGGTGGTTGTGACCTTAAGGGTCAAAGAGAGTTTAATGGTGCATAATGGTCATTGAAGGGGACGTTACAAAATATAATTAAAATAATAAAAGCAATTTTAAGTTTTAAAACTTCTCAAATTTCCAACAATCCCCCACAAGGTTTAAAACTTAAAATGTATGCATGTATACTTATATATAAAATAGGGCACTAATATTGTGCAATGGGTGTAGGAGCCTTCTGAGCTTGAGCCTACACTTAGTGTTGATGATTCACTACTAGAAAATTGCCATTTAGCAACGGACGAATCTGTCGCAAATTGGCCGAAATCTGTCGCTATTGAGTATTTAGCAACAAAAATGGTTCGTTGCTAAATAAATCGCTAAAAGGCGCGTCGCTAAAATTTGCTACGAATATATACTATCCGTTGCTACATTTAGAGACGGAATAATCCGTCAATAATGACGTCGTTAAATCCGATCCACAAACGCAATATATTGCGTCGCTAAATCCATTAATCCGTCGCTAGTTGAAACAAATATTCTTATTAGAAAGAGATGTATCCTTTACTAAATCCGTTACAAAACTCTGTCAAAACAAATAAAAAAAATATTTTTTAAATACACCAATACCATATATGGTATTGATGTATTTAAAAAATATATAAATATATATAATAATATTAATTGAACATATACAAATTCAACCATTATTGTCTTAAATTTTCGTTAAAATCATAGTAACAAATCAAAAAGATAAACATAGTCAAAACTAGTAATTTCAATCCTATTCTTCATTTACATCTTCTCTCTTCATCTATTCTTCATTCTTGCATCTTCATTTCCTTTTCCATCAACTTGTATATCTCAAACATGCCATTCAAATAGTATTAGTGTCTTATATTTAGCCTGCTATAACAGAAAAATGAAGTAGTAAATATATACCTCCACAAAATTCAAATCTTATAAAATGAATGAGTTGACAAAGACGAATATTATTTGTAAAAGTTAAAAAAATGTCATTGATGCTCCTAAAATTATGCAAATCATTTTTTACTAGCTAGATAGGGGAGAGAATACATAAGAACAAAGATAGAGTCACTTAGGAGAAACCACAAACAAAAAAAAAAATTGAAGTGCTAATGCATGTGGTTTTTTAAGATATACCTGAAGTATCTTCTTAACACAGTAGGATGCATGCCAAGATACAATCAACTTCTTCAACCTTCAAGTTTTTTCAGTAGCTGAAATGTTAAAAAAATGGAAAAGGGAAAAACGTATAAAAAAATTAATTATGGATCAGTCAGAATCCATACCACATAATAAACTAAAAATGTAATGCATTACATTTCACCTTTCTGCACTTTTCTAGTCCAAGCATTTATCCCGCAAACCACCAGTTCTTCCTTGTTATGATACTTGGATTTCTTTCAAACATAACTTCAAGGTTGAAGAAGAGAGAAGACGTTAATGGTCATTAACGAAATTAGCAATTCAGTCATTAGTGAAAAAAACAATATGTGCAACAAACTAACTAGTTTATTTGCAACCTAAAAATGCTTGGTTAAAAATTAATATGCTATAACAGCCCATTTGCAGCCTAAAAATGAGCATATATAAAAACTAAAAAGCACATAATTCTTACATCGAATCTGGAAGTTCCGAGCAATTAGAATTTTATCTCCATCAAACATTTAGTACCTACCCATGAGCAATTAAACTGGATCTTAGAATTTATTCGGCACAAAAATAAGAAATTAAATAGTAAATATTTAAAATTATCTATTGAATCAATTCACCGGTACCTTTACATATGAAGGTTGCATTCTCTATTAGAGAAATCACTGAAAATTCCTCTCCATAAGTTCTTATTCACATATCTGCCCTGCTTCTTTCCCTTCCGATAGAACTGGCACGGCCTCGTCTCGCGGATTCCTCATAATAAATATAACCCATTACTGGAGAGAGAAAGCGATTGCAAATGAATGGTTAAGAACCGATGGTAGTGGAGTTAAAAATGCAAAGCGGCGCCAGATCCAGGTATTTGAGGGCGAGAGAAATATTGAGTGGAGAAGGTTAGGGTTAATTGGGGTCTTCATTAAGTAATTAAGAGGGAAATGAAAAATAAAATACGCAAAAGAAACGGGATTTAATAAGTTTATTTTATATTTCATTGAAGATTAATTATTAAACAAGATCACTGCTATATAAATCTTACTATCAAACCGTAAATGGTTTATGATAGAATTGATGATGTAAATTTGAAACTATTATTTAATTTGTTATTATTTTTATCCATGAATATATAATTACAACTTATAATTGAAGTTGTTAAACGATATATGTTGTCCGTCGCCTTCATTACAACCTTTTATTTTAGAAACGGAGGATCTTATGTCGCTGTATTACGTTGCAAATTATTTTTGACAGCAACGGATTTTCTATCCGTCACTAACGTTTGTCACTACGATTACAATTTAAGACTAAAGTGACGTTCTTGTCTTCCTTCGCTAATTACGTCGCTAAATATTCATTTTAGCAACGAATTAGTTATCCGTCTCTAATGTCCGTAGCAAAATCTCAATTTTCTAGTAGTGATTTCCATTTGAGGGAACGGTAATGGCGCAAGCGCTTTGAATTACGTCCCTTCACCAAACTTCAATGCATCACACACACAATATCGATATCGGTTCAGTTCAAGCGGGTTAGCGCGTTATCGGCCATGCGCTTTTATCTTGATTCTCGTGAAAGTTTCTAGGGTTAGCCCAAACCCATAGCCACGGCCTCATGGCAACTTTTCACTTAGGTGAAACCTCCAAGGGTACGTATGACCTCCACCCTACGGTATTCCCGCTTTGGTTTCATTAAGGGTTAAACCCATCCTTTTCGTCACACTATAAAGCACTATCACCATAGGGATGGGAAGGAGGTGCTCTCCTCATAATTTTAATTTAGTGCTTAATGAGTCACACATTTACAGGTTGTTTCTACCACATTGAACCTTCTTCATGGGGTCTCCAATCACAAAGGTTGGGTTACTCCCGGAGGTGACTCTCTTACGGGCTTATGCCCATCCCCCTCGATGAATTTTTACATCCTTATAGGATGAATCTTAATAGATCAATGATCATTTCTTTCGAAATTTTAATTTGATCAATGATTTTTACACCCTTAGAGGGCATATCTTTAACAAGTGTTTCATACTTTACTGTTGAGAGAATATCATATTTCTCTTCAACTGATACTCAATACTTTGAGATTTTCTGCAGGTGTCACAAACTCAATTTCTTGTTCGAAGATCAATGATCAAATATTTAATTTTCTCAGACATGATCTTATACGATCAAGTTTTTCATTTTGATAAATACCCCCACATTTCAAGAGAATTTAGACATGAAATAATATTTTTAACAACAATAGCATAGAGCTTTTAATTTCAATTAAATGAAATTAGCTATCGAAGCAAATTCACAAAAGATAGTGGGAGTTTTAGATATAAGACGAAATATATACTCCATTTAAATCACGTTATCTTGTTCGGAGAAATACTTATTGAAATAACTTTTAATGAATAAACTCTCAAATTTGTCTTTCCGGTATTTCTTTGAAACTGTTTGGCCAAAGATAAAGAGATATCTCAAAATGTTAATTAAAAGCAATAGTCAATTAGCTTTCAAAGTCACCATTTAATGTCATGCATCGACATACTTAAGGATAATTAACCTTTGATTTATTTTACTATGAAAACATATTTCTACCAATTTTTATTTTCACCAAGATAAACTGCACACTTAATTCAGACTCATTATTCACTTTTGATAACATGAACATATTATGAGAATCATTTTCAATCTAAACAGTGTGAAAATAATTGAGCCATTATCATAGAATGGTTTTCATGCAGAGGCATTCTAGAATTCAAACAAATCAAATAGTTCAAATCAGACATAGTTTCAAGGAATATTTCACAGACATAAATTTATGCATGCAATAATATCTAGAATACATGAAGTGTTAGACTCCATTTAAAATTTCTCCAAACAGCCACATATTTTATTTTTATGTAAAATAACTGCCATGCATAAATGTCATAAAATAAAATAAGTATGTACAATTGCCAGGCTAATGAATGTTATGAAAATATTTCTTAAGTAGTCAATTTCCAATGGACAAATAAACAAATAATTAATTAATATTTCAGTTAACTTTTAATTAAATCATGCCAAATGATAATTTGAATAACATTCATATGTAACCCATTATTCGGAATATAACGCTAATCAATTCATGCAAACAACAAGAAGTAAAATGTTCGAATATAATCACTCCCGAACACAAACGACTAAGATCTTTAGTGATTAATTAGCCAATAACACATCTATATTTTAGCTACTTCCAGAAGAAATAATTTTCTCTTCTAAAATGTTACTAAAGATATATCATATCTCATGACCCTCAGTATAAGAGGTTTAACTATCATTTTCATTTCAACTTATTTATTATATTTTCGTAATAGTACCAAAAGATTGTGGATTTTTCAATTCTCAACAATTTGAATTATATAATAGATAATTAATCGTAAGTGCGCAAACACATCATATAGATAATTAAGTTGTCCATGAGTATACACATAACTTTGACGACTTTAAAATTTTTAGCAAGCATAACTCTTGAACGACTAGGATCCATTCGAAGCTACGTTCATCCTTTTTATTATGTATCCACAAACTTCCCCATTTTAGTATGGATTTTTTGTAATGCAATTACCATTGTTGCTCTAGATATAATTAAAACTTTTCGCCAAGTTTGTCGCATCAACATGCTTCACCAAAATACAAAACATTGTAGTTAGATTATAGTAGATAAAATAGATAAACTATCACGTTATATATGCTTCAAAGTCTTGATTTTCAACTCGAATTAGACAGTTAATTTCAGAATTTAAACCAATAAGCAAATACGCAACTTTACAAATTCTAATTGTCAACTTTACATCCATTTCCAGTTAACAATAGCATAATATAATAATATTTCAAATGTAAGCATGAATGCGTAATGTACAACACATAAAGTTTATAATATAATTTTATACTCAGGAACAGTGCGCTTCTAATTCAGTTAAGTATGCCTTTATCGTGTCAATTGGTGCTCAAGTTTATAAACAATAGAAATGCTACTGAAAACAGACAATGCTTATTTTCAATTAATAAACAACAGTACTCTAATCTATAAATTAACCGGGTAGCAAAATTAAATCAAGCATCATTCTCTTAGATTGTTGTGAATATTTTTAGAAAATACAATTTTATATTAAATAATTAAGAACATGCAATATATAAAATAAGATAATCATATAGGAATAGAAAATAGATTAAAGTAAAAGTAATAGAACGGCTGGCCTGAATAGGAGTCGTGTCACTAGACACTGTCCTAAGAGAATGATTGCCTCCCTTCGTGCAGGTATTGACGGCTGATCATACTCCCAAGATAAAACCCAATGGCCTCGCCGGTGCTTCGTCTATGAGCAACGATCATAGGAAGCTAAAGAACGAACCTTATCTAAGTGCCCAAGATTTATAGGAAAATATAGAAGATGATGCATGCTTTGTGTATGTGTGTATGTGTAGTGCTATATGCTATGATATGTTCTAGCAAGTAAGCTAATGACCCTATTTATAGGGTGGTTGTGACCTTAAGGGTCAAAGAGAGTTTAATGGTGCATAATGGTCATTATATTGAAGGGGACGTTACAAAATATAATTAAAATAATAAAAGCAATTTTAAGTTTTAAAACTTCTCAAATTTCCAACACTATGTACTAAGTTACTTTTTTTTTATTCATTTGAATTAATTGACCTAATAAAAACATGTATGTGTTATATCTATCATTGATTTTGAATCTTTATGATCAGATCTTACATGTTAAAATTATTTCTACTCAGGTAATTCAAAACACGTGTCAGTTTCATAAAATCAGTGGTCTATGCATGGGGATTATTGATTTAACTTTTATCTACTAAATTTACTTTATTTACTTGCAATTACATTTTATTTTTCCGTTCAATTCTTTATTTATGTATTGGCAGGTAAGATTCATTGTGATATAGTTTGTGACTAAGCATGTTATGCATGAAGTTTGTAAGGACTTTCGATTTCAATTGGCTTTTTCTTGCCATCAAAGTTGTTAGTCTTTTACCAACAAGACTAAGCGATACATTTTCTGGAAACCATAATTTAATTTTAGTTTTCGTGGCTTTTGGGTATTCCACATTCCATTTATGAAAATAGGAAGTTAAACTGCCATGTTATTAATCTTTGTTAATGTTATGAATTGTGAGTGAATAAATAGGAAAAAATCTTTTAAATGGGCTTTATATTGCTATTGGTAGTTTTGCATTAGATGGTTATATTGGGTTGTCATGTTTTAGTTACTTCGAGACTTCACTCTAGGTGGCTTGGCTACATCTATTGGTTAGTGACATAAATTTTAGGGGAAATTTCACTTTCTCCCTTGTACTTTGGCTCGCTATTACTTTTACCCTGTTCTACTCTCGATTGCGTCGATTTGCCCCCTATACTTGAAAAGTTGTCTCTCGTTGTTAGTTGTCTTACATTTGACAGTAACATCGTTTAATCTAGACTCTGAAATTACAAAACCGCCACCCCTCCCAATTTAAATAATTATTAAAAAAAAAACGTAAAAAGCAAAATAAAAAAAAAATAATTAAAATTCAAGACAACGAGAAAACATAGTCCACGACGCCTGTCGCAATTTTTTTTTTTATAATTATTTAAACTAGGAGGGTTGGCTTTTTTGTAATTTTTAGACTTAGATCAAATGGTGTAAGGTCAAAGGTTTGAAAACAAACGGCGATGGCCATATTGAAACAATTTTTCAAGTACAGGAGGGCAAATCGATGCAATTGAGAGTATAATGGGATAAAGTGATATTTAGCCAAAGTATAAGGGGGAAAGCAAAATTTACCCTAAATTTTATGCACTTGGCTGATGGTTTTATGTTGTCTAATGGTAGATAAATATAACTTAGAATTAAAAGTTATTTCTCATGTAATTTATTTCCATAAACTTGTTTCCTCGATTTTTATTTTGATGACGGAAATTTTAATGCCCCTTGTTCGTCTTATCTTCTATATTATTTGAATGTTTAATAATTTTATTTGTTCATGAACTTCTTATATTTTTCAATTCATATTTTTTCCCTCTAAATGTTAGGGTCCAGTGGCTATAGATAGTTTCCTTTTTAAGATAGTAAGTTTTGTGTTTACTGCAAATTAAAAATTATGAGTTAAGCTTTAGACTCTGGTTGAATCATCCATCTCCTTCCTGCAGGCAATACCTCACACCTTATGTAAAACACTTGTAACCGCTGTCGTGCTCTCATAAGAAATTTTAAAGTTATTAGATATTAAATTCCTTTAACACAACTCTGAACTTGGCAAGCATGTTGTTTTCTATAATTTCTTCGATCTGGTTCCCATTACCATCCAGGTGAGTTTTAGGGAGATATTATTATAGAAAATCTACGAGCCATTCAAGGGGATACTAGAGTGAATTATGCCAGTATATTTTATATGTTTTATCACTCTTAGTATTGGAAATATTAGTATTAAATGATATACTTCACTAATAACTTAAGCTTTTGGTTGAGGTAGTCATTCAACATGGTATCAGAGTCAGACCAAATGAAAGGTCATGAGTTTGAATCCCACCGCCACCCATTTCAAATATTTCAAGTGGAAGGCTTCAAATGTAATTCGCTTGAACTTGAGGGGGCGAATTGGAGATATTAGTATTAAATAATAATAGCTTAAGTTTTTGGTTGAGATGATCATTCAACAATTATATTTGTTTTTTTTTTCTTTTTTTCCCCTTTATAGCAAGTCGATGTGATCCGTCAAAACTACAAGATAAGGATGTTGACTGTACACCATATTTCTTAGACATAGCAGGTAGGGGAGGTACAACCATACAGATGAAGTCAACAACAAATTGATTCTCCATGGTGTAGTCACATGATGATGAAACTGATAGCTGAAGGACAAAATGAAGCCAGCCAAAATGCATCTTGTAGTCTCGAATATTTTTACTCAATAGTTAGTTTGTAGGAAGCTAAATGAAGAAATGGTTGTACATGTAGTCCGTTCTTTGTTCTGATATTTCATGACATACCAATGGCTGAAGACAAACTGTTTTAGTTTCATTAATATATTTCATTATTTTATTTAAAATCATACCAGATTTTACTGTATAAATGTCAAGATTATGCTCTTGTTATGCTCTTTTAGAATGCATTCAAATAGACAATCAACTCCGTGCTCTAGAAGAAATTTGAACTTTTGGAGAATAATCGTCATGGAATGCTCAAGTTTAAATGTTTTATATGCCATAATTTTTATCTCTACGATACACTATTTTTGCTCAATATAGTTTGACTGATTGTTGGATAGTGTGGCCGTTTGATTCCATTCCAGATGTTTTTTTTCTTTGTTTTTGCACTTAGAAGCTTGACATTTTACGAAACATGCAAGATATATCTTTCAATCTTTGTACCATATCAAAGATATCATTGTATGCAAACTTATGACAATATCTAAAGTTCTTCCATGAATTATTTATTCTTTATAATTAGACTTAGTTTCACTTTGTGAAATCATTATGTCATTACTTTGACAGGATGATGGTCTAGCACATAGCCTGCCAAACTCAAAATGCTCTGAGGTATGTTATTAAAATATGCAAGTCCCTTTTTTGTTTGTCTCTTCTTCTATGTTTCAAATTTGTCTAAATTCTCTAACTCTTAAACGATCGAGACTATTATAGGAGCTACTCCAGACTTGCGTTCATGTGGAGTGATACTCTTTATAAAGTATGCACGACCCTAACCTTCTCTTTATACTAGTACGAAGCATATAGACCAATTAAATTTGTGTAGAGTATGTTTGGAACATAATTTACATTCATGCTCATTGCTAGCTGGAAATTATGTTAATGCACCAAGCTCTTAATTTTTTTGTTTATTTTTCGGATGTATGTTTCATCCTTCAATAAGGAAAAAAAAGGAATTGGTTAAAGAGTGGATAATCTACAATAAATAGAGCCCGTTGCATAAGGACTAGCTGTGCCATGTGGGACATTGCAATTGGATATATGATGCATTTTGGTTATCAGGAAGATTTGTTGTCCCACAACGAGTTATATGAGTTGTATTAGTTTTCAATGATTTCACATAAACATTATTAACTAAACAAAATCTCGTAATTGACTGCAAATTTGATCATCAATCTCGAAAAATATGTTTTCCTAGGATTCATGACCTGAATTTCAATGTATATGCAATACAAAGAAGATAAGATAAGTTTGATTTGATGCAGTTTACATTTCTCCAATATTTACAGAAGTAACAATATATTTTTGGTCTAAAACAAATTGACTCATATTTTATAAAAGGCATCTTGCAACCTAATGTATGCATAAAAAATATTTTCACCATATAATAATATTACGACACGTGCAACGCACGTGCACTTTGCTAGTAGCAAGAAATGTACATAACCAGTTATTAGGTTTGCTAAAAAAAATGTACATCACGCGCTAAATATTTAGCGCAAAATATGTATATAATGAGTTATTAATTTTGCGCAAGAAATGTACTAACTGGTTATTTTTTTTGCGAATTAAAGACACAATAATTATGTTCTTTTATTTATTTACATTTATATAAAATAGGAACCAGGTAATTCAAAAGCAAAGCACCCTATTTACAATGTTATGGCTAACATCGTGTGTTTATAATGTTAATGCATTTAACGAGTTGGGACCTGTTAAAATCGTATATGAGTCGGGTCAGGAGTTTAATTTAGAAATAAAGTTGGGCCAACCTAGTGAATATTGATTGTTGGGCAGTTCTATTTTGAATAAATAAAGTTGGGCTCGATCGAACTAAAACATAAGACTTGCACAAACCACGGGAAAATTACAGTTTATGTCCCTAAACTTTACCACTAAAACGATTTATGTCCTCAAAATTTTTTTATCCATGAAATATGTCCTCAATATTACCACTTTTTTACAATTTATGTTATGCCGTCAACTCCGTCAGTTAACTTGGATGGAAATATCACATGTGACGCACGTGATGTCGGTCTGGGCGTTAAATGCTGATATGGTTGACACACTGAGATGATGTGACCGAAAAAATGACATGGAGTGACATGTGGTTCTCTCCCTTTATTTCAATTTTAAAATTCCCAATTTATCATAACAATCCCCAATTTCTCATTTTCCCTATTTCATTGAACCGAATGCAGAGACCCTACCCCCTAAATTCCTCGTACGAAGCACCAAATTGAGGTGAAATTCCGCGACAATAAAATTGCCCAACCATAATTTCGCAAATTTCAAACATTTGTGGAGCTACAACATCACAATGGAGTAACATTTTCAATTTTGGTAAGTTTCTTTGAAGTTGATATCTTTGAACTTCGTTATGGGGATTTGGGAGGTGGTAGTTTCGATTTCAATCAAATTGTATGTTGTAGTGTAGAATATGAGTAGAATTTGAGGGTTAGGGTTTCTACATTCAGTTCAATGAAATAGGGGGAATGCGAAATTGGGGATTTTAATAACAAATTTGAAATTTTAAAATTGAAATAGAGGAAGAGAACCACATGTCACTCCATGTCATTTTTTCGGCCACATCATCTCAGTGTGTCAGCCATATCAGCATTTAACGGCCAGATGATATCACGTGCACCACACGTGATATTTCCGTCCAAGCTAACTGACAAAGTTGACGGCATAACATAAACTGCCACAAAATGGTAAGTTTGAGTACATATTTCATGGATAAAAAAGTTTGAGAACATAAATCGTTTTAGTGGTAAAGTTTAGGGACATAAATTGTAGTTTTCCCCACATACCTCTAACACCAAAATTTGCAGAAAAAATATCAAAACTCTTTCATATGATTTTCAATTAAAAATTGTGGGAAAAACAAATTACAATTTCCATCCCCTTAAATTTGCACCGATTACACATTTGGTCCCTCATGTTTTAAAGTTAAATACTTTTAGTCTTGTTCGTCAATTTTTCGTTACTACCAACGAAATCCATCGTGTGCGGGTCCATTGCCTTAACTGACGAATTAACGGTAAATTAATCAAAAATGACCAAAAAATGTAGAATTATTGAAATATGATTGACAAAATATATTTTTTATGAACATGGGAGACCAAATGTGATATCAGTGCAAACTTAAGGGATGAAAACTGTAATTTTCCCAAAATTTCACATGTTCGAAAATAAAGGACTCAAAGAAATAAAATTGAAACTCAAAGGACTTGTAGCTACATTTTATTTTCTCTCAAGCACACTGTAAACTAGTTATAGTCCAGTTGAGGGAGTAATGACACAATTGAGTCAGTTAATTTGATTCAGCATATAAACATACATATTACTCAGAACATGAACTATATATATGAATTATATATTTTAATCTAAACAAAGACCAATTATATTTAAAATAATTATTAAAATAACATTTAAATGGAATTAAACACTAATATGAAATATCTACATTGTAGTAACTTAATATATTTTGCTTGATAAACCTTTAAATAAACGAGATTTAAATAATTTTTTTGCTCTAATAGTATAGAAAATGAAATCGATAATATTTTCGAAAACAAAAATTAGTTATATACGAGACAAAAATAATAAATGCGCTATAACTGACAACAAGGAAAATCAAGGACCTCGAAAAAAAATTAAATTTATTCTACTCGAGACAGGTGGACGTAATAAATACCGGAATCTAACAGGCTGTAGTGTAGTAGCTTATATTTCAACCTACTAAAAAAGTAACTATGATCAATCTCTAATTATAAACCATGGTTAAATCCAACCCTAACTATCGCAAAATTAGAGCAAGGAATGTAAATAGTGAGTTATTAATTTTGCGTAATAAATGCATATGACGGGTTATAAATTGTGCGCAAGAAACGTACATAACGAGTTATTAATTTTGCGCAAAAAATGTAAAAAACAGATTATTGACTTTGCACAAAAAATGTACATAAGGGGTCATTAATTTAGCGCATGAAATGTATATAACGAGTTATTAATTTTGCGCAAGAAATGTACTAATACGGGTTCATTTTTATAAATTAAAGACACGATAAATATTTTATTTTACTTTATATTTTCATTTAAAATTGGAATTAACTCATTCAAACACAAAACCTAAGGAACCACATGATGTATATCTCTACTGATACACCAAACGAAAATAAATAAATAAACCTATCTTTGCTTCAAACCCTTAAAAATGTGAAAAAGAGAAAACTGCATGCGAATCTTGTCGTCGAAGAGCGAGAGTGCTTGGCCGATGCTATTGCCATGTTATGGCTAGAGGCAATAGCAAATGATGTGTCGGGGATTCAACCGCAGGCAGAGCCACGATTTGTAGATGAAGAGAAGATGACGTGAAATCGCTTTCTATGATCATTCACAAATGATATCGGTTTTGAAGAAAGTATAACTCCTCCTGAAATAACATCGCAGTCGTCCTTTTCTGACCACAAACAAGTTAGAGAAGGCATAGACCCTATACATCCTTACCTCTCGACTGCTTTAACTGTTGGGAATTTTATTTAATAAAATAAAATTATTTTTTGAATGAAAATGAAAAAAATATTTTTAGGCACCTATTTGATCAAATAGGTGTGACAATATGAATAGGTGTGGCCACACCTCTTCACTTGTTTAATTTCCTAAGGGTTGTGTTCATTAATCACAACCATTGGAAACTTATAAATAGCAACTCCACATGTTTGATTTAATTAAAAAAAAAACATAAAAAATCAATTAAATTCCATAATTTTGTTCTATGGAATTCTTCTTTCTTTAGCACGAAAATATTCTTCATAGAATATTTTCTTCCGTATTCGATTCGAGAGTTTGAGACACAAAGTAACGTTCGTTGTGTTGGGGATCGTGCATGTATACGCAGCGGAATTTCAAAATTTTATATCGAACTAGTTTCGATTACATGCAAAACTAATCACATAGTCAACGTACCTTAACGCTTCCGCCATACATATGGTAATTATCAATTTAATTGAAAAACGCGTAAAACCGAAAATTACGAAACATGCTTATTTTTAATTTCACAAAATCGAAACATGTAATCACGTATTACTCATGCTTGCAAATTAATAATCATACAAACATGTTCGAATCGAATTACGAAAGTTCCGATTTATTACCTCTTGTAGCGTGAGATTTCGACGAATCGAAATCCTAAAACGAGTCACGTACAAGCTGCAAATTACCAATCCACGGACTGCAATTCACGGCTGGAACAAGCTGATCCAGCAAGCGGCGAATGGCAACAAACGGCAGCAGCAGCGGCGGCGCGTGGCAGCGGCAGCGGCGGCGCGTGAGCGGCGGTGCGGCGCGTGCGGCGGTGCGCGGATTCGTCGGGGCAGCAGCTCCTCTCCAATTAGGTTTCACCTCGTATATTTTGACCCACTCGAACTACAGCACTAGATGTAAACGAGTTAGATAAACAACAAGAATAAACGAAGGAATAAACGGGAGAAAACCGGCGGTTTCCGGCGAAGACCGGCGGTGGCGCGGCGGAGATGCAACGGCCGAGAGGAGGGGCTGAGCGGCTAGGGTTTTGGTGCTGAAAAATCTGATCTCAAAACTCCTTTTGAGGTCTATTTATATCTAGGGTTTTCAACTCTAGCGGGCTTAAGTCATTGGGCTTGACCCACTGATGCATTAAGTCCATTCCCTTTACGGCCTCGTTTCTAATAAACGATCGTCCACAAAATTATAACAAAATTATATTTGTGACGAGCTCAAAGTCCTCGTCGATACGAGTGCCTCTTCGAAATTTCCAATTTCCAAAATTGGAAACTTCCAATTCAGTGGACTTGCTAAATCGGGAAACTTCCCAATTTAGAAAGTTCACTAAATTCCGCATTTCTCCTTTTCTCCACGTTTATTCCAATTCGCAATTCACAATTACGAATCTTGGATTCAATCATATCGACATCCAATCGTTCAAAGATTAACACATTAATCTATGCTTGTTGTTATCAAGGATCTATATTACACGAGAAGTGTGACCCTCAATGGTTCAGGTGTATGCTAGCCGTGGGCTCACAACTCTTTGTGATTCGAACAACACATTGTTCTTATACGAACTCCTCCCAAGAGTCCCGATTAGAGTAGAACTCATTTTACCTAATCCCGATCAAATCGGTGCCCAACGAATCAAGATTGGCGTCTAGCAACTACGCATCATGATTCCCTAGATACAAATGAAGTGCCTGCAAGAACCTTATGATATAGTTAGCGTACAGTATGATCCCTTCGTAGCACATGTCCCGATTGAACTAGAGGCATTGGTTCACCGAGACCTCTTATAAAGTTCAATAACCGTGCGAACGTTCTAGGTATTATAAATCCGTTCGTGTGGACTTAGGGAAACACATTTCCCTAATCACCCCACTATCAACTCTGGCCAGAGATTCCATGGATTATAAACCGTCAGAACACACAGGACATCCATGACTACTCAAGCGCTCGAATCCCCTACTACAATGCACAGACTTCACACTAGATTTCGGATTGCACGAACGTTGGCCCTTGGAGCGGTCCGCGGTGGGACTCAGGGACAGGTCATGATACAATCGGTCCTCTAGTGAAGTCACGGTGATGTCTGGGTCTTAAGGACTAATGGTGTACAACTATATCTTAGAAACCTATTACTCGATGAATGAGAACCACTTATAGATTTCTAGGGCGAGGGAGTTCAGTGAACTCATCCAGTATGAGCACCCACTCAAGTATGCCGATGTCACAACACCGAGGACTGATGAGACGCAGTACACATACACTGAGTGCTAGTCTCAAAAGGGAAAGGCCGGTATCCTCATTATTGGCGTAACCCATCGACTAGGAACAAGGTTTAACAGTTACATTACATTGCTGAGTTATCTCACGATTCTACTAGATCAACTCACAGTAATAGAGTAACTCGTTAGGACTATATCTATGCTGCTTGCATGGGATAACAGATATAGAATGCCAAATAAGATATTTTATTATTACGAACGAAAAACGATTGTTTTATTACAAAGAAAAGAGAAAGACCACAGCCACAAGTTGGCTTGCCGGTCACCTACTCTAACAATCTCCCACTTGACCTAAAGCCAACTACTCATAAATCTAAGTCCCATCGACTCTCGATGTTTCTCGTGGACTGATCCTGACAATGGCTTGGTGAAGGGATCTGCAAAATTGTCCTCCGAGGTGACTCTGTCTAGCTTGACTTCACCTCTCTCTATGATCTCTCGGATCACATGGTATTTTCTCAACACGTGCTTCGACTTCTGATGAGCTCTTGGTTCCTTAGCTTGTGCTACGGCTCCGTTGTTATCGCAGTACAGCCGTACTGGATCGCTAGCGTTCGGAAATACACCCAACTCTTGGATGAATTTCCTAATCCATGACCCTTCCTTTGAAGCATCTGATGCTGCAATATATTCAGCCTCGGTGGTGGAATCAGCCGTCGTGCCTTGTTTGGAACTCTTCCAACACACGGCACCTCCGTTGACTTTGAATATATACCCCGAGTTTGACTTCGAGTCATCCACGTCCGATTGAAAACTAGAATCCGTGAAGCCTTCTAATTTCAACTCGGTATCCCCATAGACCAAAAACAAATCTCGAGTTCTTCGCAAGTACTTGAGAATGTCCTTCACAGCCTTCCAATGGGCTGGGCCGGGGTCAGACTGATATCTGCTTGTGACGCTCACAGCATACGCAATATCAGGTCGTGTACACAGTATGCCATACATTATGCTTCCTATAGCGGATGCATAAGGTGTCCTTTTCATCTCCTCGATTTCCATTTGCGTTTGAGGACGCATGGATTTCGAGAGACGAACCCCATGGGACATTGGCAAGAATCCCTTCTTGGATTCTTCCATGCTAAACCGTTTAAGAACGGTGTCTATGTACATGGATTGGGACAAGCCAAGCAATCTCCTCGATCTATCTCTATAGATCCGTATTCCCAATACGTAGGATGCTTCTCCCAAATCCTTCATCGAGAAACGTGTGGATAACCATACTTTAGTCGACTGCAACATCCCTACATCATTCCCAATGAGTAGTATGTCATCAACATAAAGTACAAGAAAAGTCACTGCACTCCCACTAACCTTCTTGTAGACACAAGGTTCCTCCGGGTTTTTCACAAATTCAAACTCTTTGATAGTTGTGTCGAACCTTTTGTTCCAACTACGGGATGCTTGTTTCAATCCATAAATGGATCGCTGGAGTTTGCAAACCTTTTGCTCATCTCCAGAAGATATGAAGCCTTCCGGCTGCGCCATGTAAATTTCTTCCTCAATGTCCCCATTAAGGAAAGCGGTCTTCACATCCATTTGCCATATCTCGTAGTCATACCACGCAGAGATGGCCAGCAAAATCCTAATGGACTTAAGCATAGCAACTGGAGAGAAGGTTTCCTCATAGTCAACTCCTTGCTTTTGAGTATAACCCTTCGCTACCAATCTAGCCTTGTAGGTCGATACCTTTCCATCTACTCCAATTTTCTTCTTATAGATCCACTTGCAGCCTATGGGAACGATTCCCTCGGGTGGATCTACCAAGGTCCATACCTTGTTGGAGTACATAGAGTCCATTTCGGATTTCATGGCATTTAGCCAATGTCCCTTGTCTGTATCCGATACAGCTTCGTTGAAAGTTCTAGGATCACATCCTTGGTCAACTTCATCAACGAGGAATAACCTATCGGGCGCTCTCCGAACTCTTTCGGATCTACGCAGCGACGGTTCAGGAGGTATGTTAGTGGTTTGTTAAATTGGTTCATTATCTGATTGTTGTGCTTGAACTTCAGATTGTGGTTCTCGAACTTCTTCGAGATCAACTACACTGCCCTTTCTATCCGATAGAAATTCCTTCTCAAGGAACACGGCATTTCTCGAGACGAACACCTTTGCCTCGGAAACATAGTAGAATTCGTATCCCATGGAATCCTCGGGATACCCCACAAAATAGCATAGGTCGGATTTTGTATCCAACTTATCTCCCACTAGCCGCTTCACGTAAGCGGGACAACCCCATATCCTAATATGTTTAAACGTGGGTTTCTTGGAGTGCCAAAGTTCATAAGGTGTGGAGTTAACTGCTTTGGTATTAACCCTATTCAGCAAATACACGGCAGTTAGGAGTGCATGACCCCACAGGTATGCCGGTAGCTCGGTGAACCCCATCATAGATCGAACCATGTCTAACAGTGTTCGATTCCGACGTTCGGAAACTCCATTAAGTTGAGGAGTTCCAGGAGGAGTCCATTGAGACAGAATCCCATTCTCTTTAAGATAGTCTATAAACTCAGTACTCAAGTATTCGCCACCACGATCGGATCGTAGTTTCTTAATACGTCTACCGAGTTGGTTTTCTACTTGGTGTCTAAAATCTTTGAACTTTTCAAAAGTTTCAGACTTATACTTCATTAAGTACACGAAACCATACCTAGAATAATCATCGGTAAAGGTAACGAAGTAGTTAAAACCACCCCTAGCACTAACGCTTAGTGGACCACACACGTCTGAATGAATCAAATCCAAAAGACCCTCGGCCCGCTCCATCTTCCCTTTGAAGGGAGTCTTGGTCATTTTTCCTTTAAGGCAGGATACACAAGTTTGAAGTGATTTAACGTCCTCCAAAGAGAACATTCCTTCACTAACAAACTTGTTCATCCTTCTCAAGGAAATGTGACCTAGTCGAGCGTGCCAAAGTTGTGCGGGGTTAAGACTTATATCTTTTCGTTTTGCTGATATAATGTTAATAGGTATTTCACTTGGATTCAGTTCATATAAGTTGTTTATAAGTTGTCCCTTACAAATCATATTTTGTTCCTTTTGTATAAAGCAAATCGAATTTCCAAAAACAAAAGTAAAACCTTCATTATCCAAAACAGGAATTGAAATAAGGTTTCGAATAAGTGACGGAACAAATAAACAATTGTTCAAAACAATGGAAAAACTAGAATCCAAAACAGAAAGATAAATTGTCCCAATGGCTTCAGCAGCAACTCTTGCTCCGTTGCCCATTCTTAGGTAGGTCTCACCCACATTAAGCTTCCTACTTCTTGTCATGAGCTGCAAATCATTACAAAGATGTGAGCCACAACCAGTATCCAATACCCAAGCAGAAGATTTAACGGACAAATTAACTTCAACTAAATACGTACCCTTTTCAGAACGTTTCTGATCGAGGTAAGCCTTGCAGTTGCGTCGCCAATGGCCCTTCTTTCCACAATGATGGCAGGCGTCATCAACTTGCTTGGTGACCTTGTCATTCTTCACTCCGCTCGACTCGCCCTTCTCAAGTTTCTTGCTCGGGCCGAAACTCCTTTCTTTCCTTTTCTTCTGGAAAGAACCTTTCTTCACAGAAGGAGCAACTAGGAGAACAGATTTCTCCTTCTTGATTGTGGACTCATAGCTGACCAACATGTTCAACAACTCATCCAATGGTGGATCGAGCTTGTTCATGTTGAAGTTCACTATGAACGATTCATAAGAACTAGGAAGGGACAGTAGGATCAAATCCACCGAGAGCTCGGCCGGGAGGGTGACATCAAGGCTCACCAGCTTCTCAAGGAGAGTGATCATCTTGAGACCGTGCTCGTGGACCGAAGCCCCTTCACGCAGCCTCATGGTGATCAACTCCTTGGTAGCTGAGTACCTCGATGCCCTAGTATTCTCACTGTACATGCTTTCAAGATGGTGCTTGATATCATAAGCATGCACGTGAGACTCATACTTCCTCGCGAGCTCTGGCACCATGGATGCTAGCATGTAGCACCTCGCATGGAGGTCGTCCTTCTTCCATGCCTCGAAAGTGGCAGTCTCGTCAGCAGTAGCAGTCGCAGGAAGAGCAGCGGGGGGACGTTCATTGAGCACATAGAGACGCTCCTTGACTTGGAGCACAAGTTTCAGATTGCGAAGCCAATCCAAATAGTTTGGACCGGTGAGTTTGTTTTGGTCGAGGATTGAGGAAAGGGGATGTTTGGACATTGTTGCTGAGAAAATTTTAAGAAGACAATAATTAGAGTTTAGTTCGTAATAATCGTTACAATTAAAATTTTGGACTTTTATATTTTAATTGTTCTCCCACTAATTTTATCGAATTCCACCACCCTCTAGCAGACAATCGAGAAAACTTATTTTTCTTTAATGGGCTTTAGGTCCAATAGCGCTAATGTAACCCGTAGTTAATCTATCCCGATTACACAAGCCTAAAGGTAGAGTAGTATCAATCACATCACTATGTGACCCTAAAGATCGATTTACCTCACACTTGATAATGACCTAAGTTAATCTAGCGAATATCAAAATCTTCGTGTGTCAAGTCTAGCCTACCAATATGAGATGTCATAGATCCAACTATATCAAACTAATGCAATCCCTAGTTAATCTAGCCGACCACATTAATCCAACATAATTTTATCTATGACCGTATCTCCATCTAATGTCAATTAAATTACAGCTTATCCCACAATAGCACTCCCCGCTAACACGGCTTACTGCACTATTACGAGAGGCTACACATAATTTAATTGTTGGTAGAAGGAAAGAAAAATTCAACAATTTGGTTTTTCTTTATAGCTTGATAATTATTCTTGATTAAGAATGAGGGATTTTATTTATTAAATTTTATTTAGCTCATCGGAAGTTTTAGGTTATGATCGTTTGTGATTCCTACAACTATGTTCTCTAGGTATGTGGAAACGCATATTGATCCTAAGAGAGACATACGATCATCATCGTACTTAATCACAATTATTCATCTCATGAATTAATTAATACGATAAATTGCAAAAATAATTAACGGACTCCCTTCATTCATAAATCATTCAAATAAGAATGAAGTCCATTAATTATTTGCCATCCAATTTGTGTTCCATTAATTAAACTAATTTAACGATTAAATTAAATAATTAATCCAACACTATTCTTTGAATTCAAATTAAATTAATGGATCAATTATCTAATTGGGTTTAATTGATAAATAATTTCAAAAATTAAAAATCAATTAATTTTAATATTAATTCTCAGAAAATCAAATAATTTTTTTTTTTTTTTTTTTTTTTGTTTGTGCTGACCGGACCAGTCCGACCGGACCGGTTCGGTCAGCTGGGGAAAAACAGCAGAAAAACGAGTTTTTTCAAAAATTAAATTTTTTTATATTTTCTGAAATATTCAAAATATTTAATTAATATTAAACCACCCAATTTGATAACACCAAAAATTCAACAATTCAACAAATCGAAGCATGCTTTCGAAAACGATAAACACGTTGACAAATAAACGATTAACCCGTGGCTCTGATACCACTGTTGGGGATCGTGCATGTATACGCAGCGGAATTTCAAAATTTTATATCGAACTAGTTTCGATTACATGCAAAACTAATCACATAGTCAACGTACCTTAACGCTTCCGCCATACATATGGTAATTATCAATTTAATTGAAAAACGCGTAAAACCAAAAATTACGAAACATGCTTATTTTTAATTTCAAAAAATCGAAACATGTAATCACGTATTACTCATGCTTGCAAATTAATAATCATACAAACATGTTCGAATCGAATTACGAAAGTTCCGATTTATTACCTCTTGTAGCGTGAGATTTCGACGAATCGAAATCCTAAAACGAGTCACGTACAAGCTGCAAATTACCAATCCACGGACTGCAATTCACGGCTGGAACAAGCTGATCCAGCAAGCGGCGAATGGCAACAAACGGCAGCAGCAGCGGCGGCGCGTGGCAGCGGCAGCGGCGGCGCGTGAGCGGCGGTGCGGCGCGTGCGGCGGTGCGCGGATTCGTCGGGGCAGCAGCTCCTCTCCAATTAGGTTTCACCTCGTATATTTTGACCCACTCTAACTACAGCACTAGATGTAAACGAGTTAGATAAACAACAAGAATAAACGAAGGAATAAACGGGAGAAAACCGGCGGTTTCCGGCGAAGACCGGCGGTGGCGCGGCGGAGATGCAACGGCCGAGAGGAGGGGCTGAGCGGCTAGGGTTTTGGTGCTGAAAAATCTGATCTCAAAACTCCTTTTGAGGTCTATTTATATCTAGGGTTTTCAACTCTAGCGGGCTTAAGTCATTGGGCTTGACCCACTGATGCATTAAGTCCATTCCCTTTACGGCCTCGTTTCTAATAAACGATCGTCCACAAAATTATAACAAAATTATATTTGTGACGAGCTCAAAGTCCTCGTCGATACGAGTGCCTCTTCGAAATTTCCAATTTCCAAAATTGGAAACTTCCAATTCAGTGGACTTGCTAAATCGGGAAACTTCCCAATTTAGAAAGTTCACTAAATTCCGCATTTCTCCTTTTCTCCACGTTTATTCCAATTCGCAATTCACAATTACGAATCTTGGATTCAATCATATCGACATCCAATCGTTCAAAGATTAACACATTAATCTATGCTTGTTGTTATCAAGGATCTATATTACACGAGAAGTGTGACCCTCAATGGTTCAGGTGTATGCTAGCCGTGGGCTCACAACTCTTTGTGATTCGAACAACACATTGTTCTTATACGAACTCCTCCCAAGAGTCCCGATTAGAGTAGAACTCATTTTACCTAATCCCGATCAAATCGGTGCCCAACGAATCAAGATTGGCGTCTAGCAACTACGCATCATGATTCCCTAGATACAAATGAAGTGCCTGCAAGAACCTTATGATATAGTTAGCGTACAGTACGATCCCTTCGTAGCACATGTCCCGATTGAACTAGAGGCATTGGTTCACCGAGACCTCTTATAAAGTTCAATAACCGTGCGAACGTTCTAGGTATTATAAATCCGTTCGTGTGCGACTTAGGGAAACACATTTCCCTAATCACCCCACTATCAACTCTGGCCAGAGATTCCATGGATTATAAACCGTCAGAACACACAGGACATCCATGACTACTCAAGCGCTCGAATCCCCTACTACAATGCACAGACTTCACACTAGATTTCGGATTGCACGAACGTTGGCCCTTGGAGCGGTCCGCGGTGGGACTCAGGGACAGGTCACGATACAATCGGTCCTCTAGTGAAGTCACGGTGATGTCTGGGTCTTAAGGACTAATGGTGTACAACTATATCTTAGAAACCTATTACTCGATGAATGAGAACCACTTATAGATTTCTAGGGCGAGGGAGTTCAGTGAACTCATCCAGTATGAGCACCCACTCAAGTATGCCGATGTCACAACACCGAGGACTGATGAGACGCAGTACACATACACTAAGTGCTAGTCTCAAAAGGGAAAGGCCGGTATCCTCATTATTGGCGTAACCCATCGACTAGGAACAAGGTTTAACAGTTACATTACATTGCTGAGTTATCTCACGATTCTACTAGACCAACTCACAGTAATAGAGTAACTCGTTAGGACTATATCTATGCTGCTTGCATGGGATAACAGATATAGAATGCCAAATAAGATATTTTATTATTACGAACGAAAAACGATTGTTTTATTACAAAGAAAAGAGAAAGACCACAGCCACAAGTTGGCTTGCCGGTCACCTACTCTAACACGTTGTACTTGGGATTTTGAGTGCTCATATGCCGAGTTAGCCGTTGTATCTTGGGAGACCATTGCCAAATAACAGTAAGCACCATAGCGGGGCAATATTGTCTTAAGGAAAGAGTATTCTCGCCTCGGCTAATCTTTTCGTATTTTTACTAATTCATTTGTTCGACCATTTTACTAAATTCACTACCCGTTTTATACACCGGGAACAACAATCTTAAGACAATATCTTTGTGAGATTTAGTAAATTGTGTTTTCTGCACACGTTGGTAAACGGGATAGAGTAGAAGATAGTCTGCCAAAAATCAAGAAGTTACAAAATCAAATCGGAGGAAAAAATTCATTTTCGGACAGAACCTGAAGTCCACGTTCTTTCGCATTTTCGAAGCTGTTAAAGTCTAAATATGGAAAATTAACATTTCACAAAAGTTGTAGATAATCAAGTTGGCTTTCCAGAACATATTAAATTGTCACAATCGGAGATTGTATGGAGGAACTATGATGAAAATCCGAAAGGATGCCAGAACTGCCAATGCACCTTTTCATGAAAAATACAACCGTTCGTGACCAATGCAACTTGTCGCATATTAAAGCCTCACCCATGTCCAATGCATGAAAGTTTGGTGAAAGAAGACTGAATCGAAGATCAATAATGAGGTTTTATATTATTTTCGATTCATGAATATTATTTAATATTTTTTTTCTGGTTCCATTGTAGGTGCAAATTTACAGCACACCTATTCCGACTTCGAGGCTTATTTTGATCATGATCCAGTCAGAATATCAGAAAACGTAAAAGATAAAAGTTGTAAAACAATTTATTGGCTATTCGGATCATATTGAATCAACAAAATCGGACTTCAGACGGAAGAAATATGATTAAATCATTCAGCACTGCCATAATATTGACACGATTTGGTGCTACCCACAAAATTTGAATTGACGAACATATAATTTAACGGGTGCGTTTTTTAATTATAAGATATCTATTTGTGCAATAAATTGATAATGCTATATGATATAATGGGGAATTATTGCATGATAGTTTAATTTTAATATGTGGAAGAATGGTAAACTATATACAATATATATGCTTAATGAATATTCATTATGTTTGTATATCTACATTAATGATATAAATAATTTTATCCTAAATGAAATAAAGTGATAGGGTATGTGTTAATTATTTGAATAAGTTTATCATAAACCGCATGACATTTCTCATGAAAATGCAATATTTATTTTCATAAATTGCATATAGTTTTGATACGAGATTAACTTTCTCCCAATTTTCATTTGATGTGGAACCGTCCAATTGATTGATTTTCGAATATGTTATATGAAATTTGTGAGTACGTGATCTTATTAACGTTTTTGTTATTGTCTATGAACGATTAGACTTGTCTCGTATATTAAGTATGAGTTACTTAGTAAGAGGAATATTATTATACATATTATTATTTCCGTAAGCCATACCAATTCCTTAGAATTTTGTAATTGCTTGGACACATATTGATTACGTGCTAGATATTTATATAAATCAACTATGTTGGACATGAATTAATTTATGCCATGAAATAATATTCAAAGTTGATGTTATTATGTACTCATGTGTGTATACTATGTATATGTTGATAAAGTATGCTTGATCTATTGTTTATGTCTATGATCAACTAGTATTGTTTCTTTCTATGATCAACTAGTATGAAAGTCGTGGTCACATATTATATTTATTATAATATTGATGTACATATGTTTTATATATGAATCATACTACAGTACAATTAAAAGCATGATTGAAATGAAATAGAAAGAAAGAGAAGCTCAATTCATGAGAGCACATGAGTAGTTCTTGTCTCAAGAACATAAAAGAAGATTGAATCGTTGGTTCGATATGATTTGATATCACATTTGCAAGATGATGATCTACAATGTGAATGGATGATGATCACAATAGATGTTTTGTTGAAAGAAAATTCCAGCAGTTTACTTAAGAGCTCGTTTTGTAGAATTAAATCGTTGGATTTGGCTGAATTTTGAACGGCATGTTTAGGACATAAAATCCTAAATTATGAACGATTAAGATTAGAATTTGTATATTCTAACTTTAATATTTAATAGTGGAGATCAACCACCATTTGGAGAGATTAATATTCTCTTGTTTATTGACAAGATTTAAGTATCTTGACGAGTTTTCTCTTTTGAGAAAAAGGAAGAAATCTTATTATCTTAATTGTTGACAAGATTTAAGTATCTTGAGAAGATTTTTCTTTTTGTGCTTTCTTGAGAGAAAGAAAAACAATACTTTGTAATTAAATCATATTGGTGATCCAGAATATTTTTCTAACTAAAGAAGAAATATATTTTGTTACATTGTGTATCCTTATTAATAAAATAAAAATAAGGATTTCAAAGCATTTAAATGCTATGTGAATGGAAGTTGGAAAGTGCCGACTTTGACAAATGAATTAAAAAATGAGAACTAAAACTTTTGGAAAAAGTTTATGGATATTATATTGATAAATTCTAGAATACATACTCTAGAATTTGTGGGGGAAATTAGATATCCCGAGCTACCACGTTAATATTTAGAAATGTGGGGGTCTTTAGGCCCTAACCACATAAAATAAATATTCAGAGCTATCCACATAAATATTTAGAAATGTGAGGGTCTTTAGGCCCTAACCAGTAACCACATTAATATTTAGAAATGTGGGGGTGTTTAGGCCAAGGTAAAAAAAAGTACCTAAATTAATATAAGGCTGTCAAGTGGATAAATATTGAATATATTTATAAGGATTGTGCACGAGATATATTGATTATATTTATAAGGATTGTGCACGAGATAGTCACTCTTGATGCAAATTGGTTATATTGTGGTTTCTTTTAAAATAAGAAAATAAAAAGGTTCTAAATAAGATAACTTATAAATGTGTAAGTGGTAAATCATCAAAGTGATGAACAACCAAGTTCAAATATGTGAGAGTGGAAAATCATCAAAGTGATGAACAAGTAAGTTAAAATATGTGAGAGTGGTAAATCATGAAAGTGATGAACAACCAAGATACTACAAGATGGCAAATAAAATCAATATGTTTGATTTTGATTTGATTTTATAACTTATGAGTTATAAAATGAACAAATGACAATTATTGAAATATTGTCTACATTGGAAGAATGTACGTGGAAGTTAGTTTGTCTTCTTCCAAGTAGTAAATCATTAAGGTTTAGATGGACTATTCAAAAGAAGAATTAAAGGGTGGTCCAATAAAGCTAAATTAAATAGCTATGGAAAAATCTTGATTATTTATAACAAGTTATTGAAAATCGTTAAGTCATTCTAAAGTAATATTTGATAAAATTGTGTTGTCAAGTAATTCTCGTAATAACGAGTGCGACCAGTGTGTTTATATTAAAAGCATATGGAAGTATATGTCTATAGACGACATTATAATCATGAGACAGTGATCACGATATTGTTTTGAGCATTGAGAAAATATTTAAAAAATAAAATTAAATACGAGGGTCTATACGATGTAATCTTATAGATTAAATTCACTAAGACAAAGATAGTCTTATTGATAGACTCATGTTGAGACACTACTAGAAAATTGATCTAGTTGTATAATGACTAAGTCTTTACTTTGCCAAAAATAATGATGAACAATGGTTCAATTACAAATAATTTTTGATAGTTTGGGAGTATATTTTCTTATACGTAGTCCTAAAATAAATAATCATTCAATGATATTATAAGGGTTCTTAGGTAATCTAAGTATCGCCTTTAAATGGATTACATTAAAGAAAATATCCAATTGTATTAGGAAATTACATTGGATATATGAATCAACTAAGATTATGTATCTTGGAAATCCTCAAAGAAAAATGAGTAGCTCGATTTATGGTCGAATTCGAATATACAACTTTAGATAAAGTTAGAAAATAAGTTGAATAAACTTGCATAAAATTATTGGAGGATATTCCGTGTTGGACTAAGTCGGTGTCTACAATTATGAATAAATTGTGATAACCAATCGGTTACGTTAAGGGCACAAACGACATGTATAATGGTAAGTGTCGACACACTCGTACACATAAGGCCATTAGGCAATTGATCTCAAAAGAAATAATATAACATTGATTATGAAAATCAATGATTAATAGCGGATCCGCGACTAAAAGTCAACTAAAGAGATCAAACATATTGCCTGTCTAGGGGAGTGAGATCAAAATCCACAAATTAAGAATTTCTATAGTGGAAACCCATCCATGATGACTGGAGATCCCAAGAACTGGTTCAAAAGAGACAACTAAGCTATGGAAAATTCAGTGATGCACTAAGGAGTATATATTCCTATGGAATTATATATTTCCAACTCATTCCCAGTGTTGCCTGCAGAGAGGGTAAAGGATAAGCGAAAGCTTTTAATGATTCTAAAACCTTGATAAAATGTGAGGTATTGACATGATACCTTTAATAGGACATCACCTATCTAAGTGTAGAAGTGTGGGCCGCTTCAAAAAGACAAACACTTATGAATCCAAGATGTGCTCCAGGGCCAAAATGGGCGCAACCATGAGAACTGATGAAATGTGGGAAAACTATTGTGTGGGATATCATTGTATTGGTTTACACAAACGGCTGGCAGTTCAAGACATCGCGTCCACTAACTAGCTAAGTAAATTCGATGGTATACCACAAAGGAAGGTTCAAAGCCAAAAGCTACCTATCCCCATTGCAATAGTTTCCCCTTGAACTCTCGATAGAATCCATCGTTTTTCGTTAATTTCATTCATGTGGGGGATTGTTGGGAATTTTATTTAATAAAATAAAATTATTTTTTGAATGAAAATTAAAAAAATATTATAGGCACCTATTTGATCAAATAGGTGTGACAATATGAAGAGGTGTGGCCACACCTCTTCACTTGTTTAATTTCCTAAGGGTTGTTTTCATTAATCACAACCATTGGAAACTTATAAATAGAAACTCCACATGTTTGATTTAATAAAAAAAACATAAAAAATCTATTCAATTCCATAATTTTGTTCTACGGAATTCTTCTTTCTTTAGCCCGAAAATATTCTTCGTAGAATATTTTCTTCCGTATTCGATTCGAGAGTTTGAGACACAAAGTAACGTTCGTTTTACTTGGGATTTTGAGTGCTCATATGCCAAGTTAGCCGTTGTATCTTGGCAGACCATTGCCAAATAACCGTAAGCACCTTAGCGGGGCAATATTGTCTTAATGAAAGAGTATTCTCGCCTCGGCTAATCTTTTCGTATTTTCACTAATTAATTTGTTCGACCATTTTACTAAATTCACTACCCGTTTTATATACCGGGAACAAAATTAACCACCCTCTCTGGTTTAGCAAATTACTGCAGAAAATCAACCTAAAGAGGAACAGGACATGGAGCGAGAAAGAATGCGAGACGATTCTGTGATACCTTTTGGAGCTTCAAAGCAAAAAAAAGGCGAAATCGGGTGGTGCAACTAATTAAAGAAGGAAGCCAATGAAGAAAATAAAGGTGGATGAAGATTCTTGGATGCTAGAAGGATGGGTGAAACGAGTGAACCAGAGGCCGCTTATCGGAAAATTATCTCGATACTCTACACTAAGGGTGGGAACGAGTCGAGCTCGAGCCGAGCTCGGCACTTTTGGCGAGCTCGAGCTCGAGCTCGAGTCTATGTTGCCGAGCTCGAGCTCATCGAGCCAATTTTTTTGGCTCGAGCTCGAGCTCGAGCTCAGGCTCATTTAATTTTTTTAATTATTATTTAATTTTTTTGTTAAAATCATTTTATGTTTTATTAAAAAATATTCATAGGAAAATAAAAAACTATATATGTGCATTATATATTTTCATTTATTGCAAAATTAGCGCAAGGAATTAATGTCCATAACGGGTTATTAGTTTGGCGCAAAGAAATACATATGCCGGGTTATAATTTTTATGCAAGAAATCTACATAACCAGTTTTTAGTTCTGCGCAAAAAATGTACATCACGAGTTATTTATTTAGCGCAAAAACTGTATAGAATGAGTTATTAATTTTGCGCAAGAAATGTACCGACGGTTTATTTTTTTGCGAATTAAAGACACGGTAAATATATTCTTCTATTTATTAATATTTATATAAAATAGGAATCAAGTCATTCAAAAGCAATGCACCCTATTAAAATGTTACGTCTAATATAGTGTTTTTATACAATGCAACATCCCGTGTTTATAATGTTAATGCATTTAACGAGTCCGACCCGTTAAAATCGTATATGGGTCGGGTCAGGAGTTTAATTTAGAAATAAAGTTTGGTCCATCATGTTCACAAAAAATACATTTGGTCCCCCCATGTTTACAAAATTAAACACTTAAACTCTCCTTCGTCAATTTTTGGTTATTACCAACGGAATCAACCGTGTGCTAGTCACTGCCTTGACTGACGACGTAACAAAATTAACGAAAATGGCCAAAAAATGTTGAATTGTTGAAATATGAGGGACTAAATGTGTTTTTTAATGAACATGGGAGATCAAATGTGAAATCAATGCAAACTTGAGGATGTAAACTGCAGTTTTCCCAAAATTGCACGACATTTCACATGTTCGAAAATAAAGGACTCATAGAAATAAAATTGAAACACAAAGGACTTGAAGCTAAATTTATTTTCTCTCATGCACGTTGTAAACTAGTTATAGTCCAATTTAGGGAGTAATGACATACTTGAGTCAGTTGATTTGATATATATATATATATATATATATATATATATATATATATATATATATATATATATATATAGCAAAATTAGCGCAAAAGATGTAATAACGAGTTATTAATTTTGCGCAAGAAATACATATGACGGGTTATAAATTTTGCGCAAGGAACATACTTAACGAGTTATTCGTTTTGCGCAAAAGAATGTAAGAAACAGATTATTAATTTAGCGCAAGAAATGTACACAAGAGGGTCATTAATTTATCACAAAACATGTATTAACGAGTTATTAATTTTGCGCAAGAAATATATATGACGGATTATAAATTTTGCGCAAGAAACATACTTAACGAGCTATTCGTTTTGCGGAAAAAAATGTAAAAAAAAAGATTATTAATTTAGCGCAAGAAATGTACATAAGGGAGTCATTAATTTATCGCAAAACATGTATGTAACGAGTTATTAATTTTGCGCAAGAAATATACTAATACGGATTCATTTTTGTAAATTAAAGACACAAAAAATATGTTATTTTTTACTTAATATTTTCACATATGAAATATACTAACAATGAATGTATTTTTCTACAGCTATATATTATGTACCAAAAGAAAATAAATAAAAAACCTATCTTTGCTTCAAACCCCTAAAAATGTCAAAAATAGAAAACTGCAAGTCTTGTCGTCGAAGAGCGAGTGCTTGGCCGATGCTATTGCCATGTTATGGCCGGAGGTAATAGGAGATGATGTGTCGGGGCTTCAATCGCAGGTAGAGCAAAGGTTTGGAGATGAAGAGAAGATGACGTAAAATCACTTTCCATGGTAATTCACAAATGACATCGGTTTTGAAGTAAGTATAACGCCTCTTGAAATAACACCGTAGTCGTCTTTTTGTGACGACAAACAAGTTAGAGAAGGCGTAGACCCTATATATGCCTACCTCTCGACTGCTTCAACCTCCCTCTCCTGTTTCGCAAGTTACTGCAGCAAATCAATCTCTAGAGGAATAGAATATGGACCGAGAAAGGATGCGAGACGATTCTGTGATGCCTTCTGGAGCTTCAAAGCAAAAAAAGGCGAAATTGGGTGGTGCAACTAATTAAAGAAGGAAGCCAATGAAAAAAATAGAAGTGGATGATGATTATTGGATGCTAGAAGGATGGGAAACGAGTCAACTAGAGGCCGTCTACGGGAACATTTTTTAGATACAATGATAAGAAATACTACGCACCATGTGTACGTGTCAAGTGCATTTAGATAAAAAATTGAAGCTCAATTTCTCTCGCTTTTATTTTTGAAATTTTAATTTGCTATCAATTTTTTTATTTAAATTCAAATTGTTGTGAAAATAAAAATAATAGTTTTATAAATTAGAAACATAAAGAATGAGTATTTAATTTTGCGCAAGAAATACGTATGCCGGGTTATAATTTTTACGCAAGAAATGTACATAACAAGTTATTAGTTTTGCGCAATAAAACTACATAACGGGTTATTAATTTAGCGCAAAAAATATATATAACAAGTTATTAATTTTGCGCAAGAAATGTACTAACATGTTATTTTTTTGCGAATCAAAGACACGGTAAATATGTTCTTATATTTATGTTGGCGTGCGTTTGAGTGGGTTGATTATACGCGTCAAGGCTACCCCCATATCCTGATCAATATTAGAAGACCAAAAAATATATTTATTAATGATATAGAGTTAGATGTTATACAAGCTAGTATTCTATGATATGTAAATGATAGAATGTTCGTACATGATCATGGTTGGACTCATTGTTGCCATGGATGATACTGATTAGGAAGAGGAGAATGCGGTTCTAGATTGGTACACAATGGCACGCGGTGATGATTTGTTACGGCATATTGGTTGTATATAGTATTATCAACGTTACATTTGTTTCTTTTTATATACATCCGAAAGAGTTGGTCTCTCTAACTGTTTATTTACACGATCAATAGGCAACTCATACCCCTGTAGTGGGATTGTCGGGTTATGTAACTTTACAATTGAATATTGATAAATGACTGTACGTATGGATGAGTTTACTGTACACGAGTGTAATTTTGCGTGCGTATATTCGAATCAATGTTCATGATATTTCTGGCTTCACCCCGTAGATGGTAACGTCCAAAGATCCAGTATGGTTGTAAATTCGGGTAACCAATTTTTCTCTATTAAACATATGACATTAATGTGGGAATATAAGATTTTGCACTGTACGAATAAACTGTGTACAGTACATGCCTGGCTTCCTTATAAACAAGGTTTTTGAGGGAGAATGATGTATTGATCAGCTGCATGCACTTGTAACGTCCAAAGATCCAGTATGGTTGTAAAATCGGGTAACCAATTTTTCTCTATTAAACATATGACATTAATGTGGGAATATAAGATTTTGTACTGTACGAATAAACTGTGTACAGTACATACCTGTCTTCCTTATAGATAAAGTTTTTTAAGGGAGAAGGATGTATTAATGAGCTGCATGCACTTGTAACATGAACGAACTGTTTTTCTGGCTGTGGAATATCTGTTGCCTGGAGACTTTGAACAAAATACTGAAATTGAAATGCATTTCTAATACGACGGCCCTTTTTTCTTATTTTCATGAGAAAATGTTTTCCTTGAAGTCGTTTGTTGATAATGTCAACCAGCGGAATTTCCTGTTCAATAATGCAATGATACATTTAATAGCAGCACATGCAGGTAGGGAAAAAAAGGGGCCAATGAATTTATTTGTTTAAAGGTAGTAAGTATATTGAAAACCTCATTATACTGCTCCATACATGCAACGGCGTTCTGTTCCGGTATATCTATTGCCTTCATTCCAAATGCAGTGACATCAAGATTGTCGTTGTCGTCAGAAATGCAAAGTTTATTTTTTTCCCCGTAAAATGCAAAGTGACAGATTCGTTGAAATATTGTACATGTAAAAAGTTATGAGATGACATAATAACCTTGGTGTAACTCTATTTGTAGTCAGAGTAAATAGCGTAGTGACATTTACTGCATCCTACGTAGAAACTTTTTTGTGTTGTATCAGTTATTTTGGCAGAAACTCTGACAACAAATTGTGAATGTCCAAAATTCATAATAGCCGAGTTTTTTTGGCATTTATTTTATTGGAACTCACTATATTTCATGCATTTCTTCCTTATAGCCGAGTGAATTGCTTTTTGCACCTCAAAATTGAAACTAATTTACATTTTGAAATCGCAAAATTTTAAAATTGACAAAGCTCACTCATAAATTATATACCTCATGGCAAAATGCACCCTACATAAATGTTTGGGAGACTTTAACCAAAACAATAATATAGCACGATATTTTAACTTTGAAAAAAAATGACATTCTTTTTAAATTTTTATTTCCTACTTTATATTTTTTAATTATTTTTTTGTATTAAGAATTTAAAAACATAATTGAAGATTTATTTATGTGTTTCATACTGCAGTAAAAAATATATAATTTAAAAAACTTCTTATTTTGATTCAATTGTAATATACAAAATAATTAGAAAATCTCAATTTTCAATAAAGTTACATAATATATTAGAAGAAATTAAACCAAAACATGTGGAACACTGTTCTTTTGAGGGAAAAAAAGACACAGCTGGTGAAAATTAAATAGATTAAAACAGAATAAGGCGTCACACAAAATTGTTTTTAGTGTTGAAAAATGACCTTTATATCCATTCTAATTTAAAAGTTTTAAATCCGTATGTAGAGTTGTCACAAAGTATTTCACCTTTTTAGAGATAATTAATTTCAAATTGTTTCATTGTTTTATAAATAATGCAGTTAATATATTCAGAATGATATAGAACCTTACTTTAATTAGAATGTATTTAGATTTTTAACCAACAGTTGAAAAGACAAATAGAGTATAGTAAGTAGATACATACTACAAATTATAAATAAATAAATAAATAATGTAATTTTTTTTTGAGTATTATATTTTCTTAGAATTATTTTTTAAAATTAAAAAGATAAAATATAATAATTTGTAATTTTAGTTTTAAATAATAAATAAATAAAATAAAATAATTATTTAATATTTTTTATCTATCTTACAAGTATAATAATAATAATAATAATAATAATAATAATAATAATAATAATAATAATAATAATAATAATAATAATAATAATAATAATAATAATAATAATAATAATAATAATAATAATAATAATAATAATAATAATAATAATAATAATAATAATAATAATAATAATAATAATAAAGTATGAAATAAAAGCTATAGTATACAATCAAACATTAAAAATCCTTCAAAAGTTAAACTATCGCGAAATACTTAAGTTTGGTTAAAATCTCACAATAATTTAATGTAGGCTGCAGTTTGCCAATGCGAAATATCACTTGAGGGCGGACTTTGCAATATTTGAAATATTAGGATGCAAGTCGCCAATTATAGTCAATTTTGAGTGCGAAATGCAATTCACAATTCCCCACTCTCAATTTTACTATCTTTATTTATTTATTTTTTATTTTTTTTATTGAAATTGTTATTGATATTGTTGGTTTTTTCATTTCTTTGTCCGTGGCCAATTTTCATTATTCGTTAATTCATTTATCTTGAATAATAATTATAATTTGTTGGACGCTTGCAAACTTAGTTTTATTGACGTATCAGTCTAACCATGTATGTATTACCTGTGTAAACGACAATAATGAAGATATTTTTTTTTCTCCAAATGCATTATTATTTGTCCATTAATTTAGTTTAAGGTGCATCACTGGCTGATTTTTATTTTTTTTTTCACTCGTTGAGTATGAAATACATTTGTTTATTGACAATGACATATGAATTTCCTACGAGCTCATTGAAATTTAATCTTCGCTAATTAGAGTCATTGTTGGGTGCAAAACACAATCCTTCTTTCACAATTCTCCACTCTCAATTTTATTAATATTTTTATTGAAATAGTTATTGATGTTGTTGGGTTTTTTTTATTTCTTTACCTCTGGCCAATTTTCATTAGTTGTTAATTCATTTATCTAGACGAATATGGAATTTGTTGGATGCTTGTAGATTTTGTTTTATCACTTTGATATAGTCTACAATGCATCATTAGTGTAAAAGACGAATAATGAAGATATTTTTTTTCCCAAATGCAATATTATTTGTCCATTTCTTTAGTTTTTGGTGCATTAGTGTTTCATCTCTTTTTTATTTTCACTTGTTGTGTATGAAATAAGTTAGTCTATGGGCTATGATAAGTGGATTTCCTACGAGCTCATAGTAATTAAATATTTTCGAGCGATATTCCATATCAAGATGTCACTCGAATATATCCATATTCTATAATACAAGTTTAATAAATTTAAATAATATAGTTCATAATTAAAATTTAATAAATATAAATTTGATTCCATAATATTTATTTAAATTTATTAATAAATATTAATAAATAATAAATAGTATTCAAGTTATAAATGTTTACTACATCATAAATAAAAATAAATTGAATAATAAAATACCGAATATTTTCTGAGTTTCATATGTTTGTAGTATTTTTGTTCTCTTTACTCTTTTAAGTTACTATATATATATATATATATTACAATTATCGAGAAAGAAAATTAGTTTTATCTAAACGATTAAAATATTAACATATGATATTAACATTATAAATAATAGTATTAATTATACCGGCCCCAGGTATGAGAACTAAACAAAAATGAATAACATTGAATCTTGATTATTTTAAATTAATATATTCAAACAAAATAAAAATGAAATTACATTCTATCTTGTATTAAAGAAATTGAAAATGAAAGTACATTCTATTTTGTAAAAAAATATTTTTATTTTTTGTTTGGCTAGAAAGTCAAAAATGAAATAATTCTGAATGTGGATTGTATTTTCAATTAATATATAACAAAAATGGTAAATGAAATTACATTCTGTCTTAAATAAAATATTTGTTTTATTTTTTATTTGGCTTAAAAGTGCAAAAATAAAAATTGTAATTAGTTAAACTTCGAGTTAATCATGAATCCATACGTATTATTAAGTGCTACATAATTTATATTATGATGATTAATTTTTAGTAAATAAAATTTTCGTATTAATAAAATGACTAAATTAAATGAACTTCTTTAATGTTTTCTTTGTAGAGAATGATAAATGTAATTTGATCTATATACTATTTAAATTGTTAATTACTCAATTGACCATAGTCACTTAATGTTACAATTGAGTAACATAGGGGTATAATAAGCACTGTATAAAAGAGAATAAACCACCACTCTATTCATTATTTTTTAGATAAAAAAATATAGTATAGAATAAACCTTTGAAAGAACTTTTAACTATGTTGAATTATAATATGCGGCAAAAAGCTGTTATGGAGCAAAGGTATAGGTATATTACAACAGCGTAACGTACATCCGCAATTGAAAAAGACGATAAACATAAGATATAATGACAGTGAATATTTAAATTTCTGATGTAATTACATAAGATATAGATAGTATTTCATTTATTTGTATGTATGAAATATGTTTGGCAGTGTGGAAGCAAAATCATGATAGATAAATAATGAGCATATTTATCCCTTCGATCAAAGACATTCGTAGATGTATATGGCCATGTAGTACAAAATACTATAAAATAAGAATTCTTCACCAAGAAGATGGATTGTAAAAAGATGTATGACCTCAATAAATACATGTCTCGAACAATACTTTAAGCAACAGTACTTTAAGCTGGCACATATTTCTATGGTTGCGCTAAAAAATATACACATACAATATATTAAATTATTCTAAAAATGTATCGGACTTAATATTTTGGGAATTCATGGCATCGTTTTATATTAATTTTTAGAGTTATTGATAAAAAAAAATTCAAAAATATGTAAATATTCATAAATTTTATTTCAAATAATACAAGTTTTCACCATTTTATTTTATATTTTTATATTAATTATGGAGAAGGAAACAAAAAAATTAAAGATTAAAATAAATATTTGCAAAATCTTTAGAGGGACCAAAAGTAATATTCAATTAAATACAGTGCCAAAATACCTAATTTGTTTTTTTTTTAATCTTGGGGGTCAACAGCCCCCAAGCCCCTTGTAAGTTCCGTGTGTGTATATATATATATATATATATATATATATATATATATATATATATATATATATATATATATATATATATGGGTAGATAGATAGGTAGATAGATACTTCAATCGAAGAAGACAAAATTACAATTGGAGTATCTTGTTAGAGTACGTGACCAACAAGCCAACTTGTGGCTGTGGTCTTTCTCTTTGTCCTTGTAATAAAACAATCGTTTTTCGTTCGTAATAATAAAATATTTCATTTGGCATTCTATATCTCTTATCCCATGCAAGCAGCATAGATATAGTCCTAACGAGTTACTCTATTACTGTGAGTTGATCTAGTAGAATCGTGAGATAACTCAGCAATGTAATGTAACTGTTAAACCTTGTTCCTAGTCGATGGGTTACGCCAATAATGAGGATACCGGCCTTTCCCTTTTGAGACTAGCACTTAGTGTATGTGTACTGCGTCTCATCAGTCCTCGATGTTGTGACATCGGCATACTTGAGTGGGTGCTCATACTGGATGAGTTCACTGAACTCCCTCGCCCTAGAAATCTATAAGTGGTTCTCATTCATCGAGTAATAGGTTTCTAAGATATAGTTGTATACCATTAGTCCTTAAGACCCAGACATCACCGTGACTTCACTAGAGGACCGATTGTATCGTGACCTGTCCCTGAGTCCCACAGCGGACCACTCCAAGGGCCAACGTTCGTGCAATCCGAAATCTAGTGTGAAGTCTGTGCATTGTAGTAGGGGATTCGAGCGTTTGAGTAGTCATGGATGTCCTGTGTGTTCTGACGGTTTATAATCCAAGGAATCTTTGGCCAGAGTTGATAGTGGGGTGATTAGGGAAATGTGTTTCCCTAAGTCACGCACGAACGGATTTATAATACCTAGAACGTTCGCACGGTTATTGAACTTTATAAGAGGTCTCGGTGAACCAATGCCTCTAGTTCAATCGGGACATGTGCTGCGAAGGGATCGTACTGTACGCTAACTATATCATAAGGTTCTTGCAGGCACTTCACTTGTATCTAGGGAATCATGATGCGTAGTTGCTAGACGTCAATCTTGATTCGTTGGGCACCGATTTGATCGGCGATTAAGTAAAATGAGTTTTACTCTAATCGGGACTCTTGGGAGGAGTTCGTATAAGAACAATGTGTTGTTCGAATCACAAAGAGTTGTGAGCCCACGGCTAGCATACACCTGAACATTGAGGGTCACACTTCTCGTGTAATACGGATCCTTGATAACAATGAGCATAGGTTAAAATGTTAATCTTTGCAAAGTTGGAGGTCAATATGATTGAGTCCAAGATTCGTGATTGTGGATTACGAGTCGGAATAAACGTAGAGAAAGAGAGACATGCGGAATTTAGTGAACTTTCTAAATTGGGAAGTTTCCCGGTTTAGCAGGTCCACTGAAGTCGAAGTTTCCATTTTTGGAAATTGGAAATTTCGAAGAGGCACTCGTATCGACGAGGACTTTGAGCTCGTCACAAATATAATTTTATTATAATTTTGTGAACGATCATTTGTTAGAAACGAGGCCAACGAGGGAATGGCTTAATGCATCAGTGGGTCAAGCCCAATGACTTAAACCCACAAGGGTTGAGAACCCTAGTATAAATAGACCTCAAACAAGAGTTTGAGATCAGATTTTTTACTCCAAAAACCCTAGCCGTCAAACCCTAGCCGCCCAAGCCTCTCGGCCGCCGCTGCCCCGCCGCACCGGCGCCGTCCGCCGACCGGAAACCGCCGGTTTTCCCTCTTATTTCTCTCTCGTGTTTCCCTTTTTATCTAACCCTTTGTATCTAGTGCTAGGGGGAGATCGGTTTATTCGAGGTGAAACCTGATTGGAGAGGAGCTGCTGGCCCAAAGGAATCACCACACCGCCGCTGCACCGCCGCACGCGCCGCTGCACCGCCCACGCGCCGCCGTCGCCTCACCGTCGGACCAGCTGCCGTTTGGTGGTATTCTTGCAGCCCCTAGGAGTGGTATAACGCAGCTTGTACGGGTTTGAGTTCGATTTCGATTCGTTGAAAGCTCACGCTACAAGAGGTAATTAAATCGAAACTTTCGTAAATTTAATTCGAACATGTTTGTATGAATTTTAATTTACGAGCATGTGCGATATGTGATTGCGTGTTTCGATTTTGTAATATGATGAACAAGCATGTTTTATATTTTTCGGTTTTACATGTTTTTAATAAAATCGATAATTACCATATGTAAGGCGGAAGCGTTAAGGTACGTTGACTATGTGATTAGTTTATGCATGTAATCGAAACTAGTTCGATCTAAAATTTTTAAATTCCGCTGCGTATACATGCACGATCCCCAACAGTGGTATCAGAGCCACGGGTTAATCGTTTATTTGTCAACGTGTTTATCGCTTTCGAAACCATGCTTCGATTTGTTGAATTGTTGAATTTTTGGTATTATCAAATTGGGTGGTTTAATATTAATTAAATGTTTTGAATATTTCAGAAAATAAAAAAAAAATTAATTTAAAAACTCGGACATTTTTGCTGCTGATTTTTGTCGGTTTTCAGCTGGCCGAACTGGTCCGGTCGGACCGGTCTGACTGGTCCGGTCAGCACACAAAAAAAATAAATTATTTTATTTATTTTCTGATATTAATATTAAAAATAATTGATTTTTAATTTTTGAAATTATTTATCAATTAAACCCAATTAGATAATTGATCCATTAATTTAATTTGAATTCAAAGAATAGTGTTGGATTAATTATTTAACTTAATCGTTAAATTAGTTTAATTAATGGAACACAAATTAAATGGCAAATAATTAGTGGACTTCATTCTTATTTGATTGATTTATGAATGAAGGGAGTCCGTTAATTATATTTGCAATTAATCGTATTAATTAATTAATTCATGAGATTGTTATTAAGTACGATGATGATCGTATGTCTCTCTTAGGATCAATATGCGTTTCCACATACCTAGAGAACATAGTTGTAGGAATCACAAACGATCATAACCTAATACTTCCGATGAGCTAATAAGATTTAATAAATATAATCCCTCATTCTTAATCAAGAATAATTATCAAGCTATAAAGAAAAACCAAATTGTTGAAATTTTTCTTTCCTTCTACCAACAATTAGATTATGTGTAGCCTCTCATAATAGTCCAGTAAGCCGTGTTAGCGGGGAGTGCTATTATGGGATAAGCTGTAGTTTAATTGACATTAGATGGAGATACAGTCATAGATAAAATTCTATTAGATTAATGTGGTCGGCTAGATTAACTAGGGATTGCATTGGTTTGATATAATTGGATCTATGACATCTCGTATTGGTAGGCTAGACTTGACACACGAAGATTATGATATTCACTAGATTAACTTAGGTCATTATCAAGTGTGAGGTAAATCAAACTTTAGGGTCACATAGTGATGTGATTGATAGTACTCTACCTTTAGGCTTATGTAATCGGGATAGATTAACTACGGGTTACATTAGCGCCATTGGACCTAAAGCCCATTAAAGAAAAATAAGTTTTCTCGATTGTCTGCTAGAGGGTGGTGGAATTCGATAAAATTAGTGGGAGAACAATTAAAACATAAAAGTCCAAAATTTTAATTGTAACGATTATTACGAAATAAACTCTAATTATTGTCTTCTTAAAATTTTCTCAGCAACAATGTCCAAACATCCCCTTTCCTCTATCCTCGACCAAAACAAACTCACCGGTCCAAACTATTTGGATTGGCTTCGCAATCTGAAACTTGTACTCCAAGTCGAGGAGCGTCTCTATGTGCTCAATGAACGTCCCCCCGCTGCTCTTCCTGCGACTGCTACTGCTGACGAGACTGCCACTTTCGAGGCATGGAAGAAGGACGACCTCCATGCGAGGTGCTACATGCTAGCATCCATGGTGCCAGAGCTCGCGAGGAAGTATGAGTCTCACGTGCATGCTTATGATATCAAGCATCATCTTGAAAGCATGTATAGTGAGAATACTAGGGCATCGAGGTACTCAGCTACCAAGGAGTTGATCACCATGAGGCTGCGTGAAGGGGCTTCGGTCCACGAGCACGGTCTCAAGATGATCACTCTCCTTGAGAAGTTGGTGAGCCTTGATGTCACCCTCCCGGCCGAGCTCTCGGTGGATTTGATCCCTTCCTAGTTCTTATGAATCGTTCATAGTGAACTTCAACATGAACAAGCTCGATCCACCATTGGATGAGTTGTTGAACATGTTGGTCAGCTATGAGTCCACGATCAAGAAGGAGAAATCTGTTCTCCTAGTTGCTCCTTCTGCGAAGAAAGGTTCTTTCCAGAAAAAAAGGAAAGAAAGGAGTTTCAGCCCGAGCAAGAAACTTGAGAAGGGCGAGTCGAGCGGAGTGAAGAATGACAAGGTCACCAAGCAAGTTGATGACGCTTGCCATCATTGTGGAAATAAGGGCCATTGGCGACGCAACTGCAAGGCTTACCTCGATCAGAAACGTTCTGAAAAGGGTACGCATTTAGTTGAAGTTAATTTGTCCGTTAAATCTTCTTCTTGGGTATTGGATACTGGTTGTGGCTCACATCTTTGTAATGATTTGCAGCTGATGACAAGAAGTAGGAGGCTTAATGTGGGTGAGACCTACCTAAGAATGGGCAACGGAGCAAGGGTTGCTGCTGAATCCATTGGGACGATTTATCTTTCTGTTTTGGATTCTAGTTTTTCCATTGTTTTGAACAATTGTTTATTTGTTCCGTCACTTATTCGAAACCTTATTTCTATTCCTGTTTTGGATAATAAAGGTTTTACTTTTGTTTTTGGAAATTCGATTTGCATTATACAAAAGGATCAAAATATGATTTGTAAGGGACAACTTATAAACAACTTATATGAACTAAATCTAAGTGAAATATCAATTAACGTTATATCAGCAAAACGAAAAGATATAAGTCTTAACCCCGCACAACTTTGGCACGCTCGACTGGGTCATATTTCCTTGAGAAGGATGAACGAATTTGTAAGTGAAGGATTGTTCTCCTTGGAGGACGTAAAATCACTTCAAACTTGTGTATCCTGCCTTAAAGGAAAAATGACCAAAACTCCCTTCAAAGGAAAGATGGAACGAGCCGAGGGTCTTTTGGATTTGATCCATTCAGACGTGTGTGGTCCAGTAAGCGTTAGTGCTAGGGGTGGTTTTAACTACTTCGTTACCTTTACCGACGATTATTCTAGGTATGGTTTCGTGTACTTAATGAAGTATAAGTCTGAAACTTTTGAAAAGTTCAAAGATTTTAGACACCAAGTAGAAAACCAACTCGGTAGACGTATTAAGAAACTACGACCCGATCGTGGTGGCGAATACTTAAATACTGAGTTTATAGACTATCTCAGAGAGAATGGGATTCTGTCTCAATGGACTCCTCCTGGAACTCCTCAACTTAATGGAGTTTCCGAACGTCAGAATCGAACACTGTTAGACATGGTTCGATCTATGATGGGGTTCACCGAACTACCGGCATACCTGTGGGGTCATGCACTCCTAACTGCCGTGTATTTGCTGAATAGGGTTAATACCTAAGCAGTTAACTCCACACCTTATGAACTTTGGCACTCCAGGAAACCCACGTTTAAACATATTAGGATATGGGGTTGTCCTAATATGTTAGGACATGGGGTTGTCCTATTACGTGAAGCGGCTAGTGGGAGATAAGTTGGATAGAAAATCCGACTTATGCTATTTTGTGGGGTATCCCAAGGATTCCATGGGATACGAATTCTACTATGTTTCCGAGGCAAAGGTGTTCGTCTCGAGAAATGCCGTGTTCCTTGAGAAGGAATTTCTATTGAATAGAAAGGGTAGTGTAGTTGATCTCGAAGAAGTTCGAGAACCACAATCTGAAGTTCAAGCACAACAATCAGATAATGAACCAATTCAACAAACCACTAATATACCTCCTGAACCGTTGCTGCGTAGATCCGAAAGAGTTCGGAGAGCGCCCGATAGGTTATTCCTCGTTGATGAAGTTGACCAAGGATGTGATCCTAGAACTTTCAACGAAGCTGTATCGGATACAGACAAGGGACATTGGCTTAATGCCATGAAATCCGAAATGGACTCTATGTACTCCAACAAGGTATGGACCTTGGTAGATCCACCCGAGGGAATCATTCCCATAGGCTGCAACTGGATCTATAAGAAGAAAATTGGAGTAGATGGAAAGGTATCGACCTACAAGGCTAGATTGGTAGCGAAGGGTTATACTCAAAAGCAAGGAGTTGACTATGAGGAAACCTTCTCTCCAGATGCTATGCTTAAGTCCATTAGGATTTTGCTGGCCATCTCTGCGTGGTATGACTACGAGATATGGCAAATGGATGTGAAGACCGCTTTCCTTAATGGGGACATTGAGGAAGAAATTTACATGGCGCAGCCGGAAGGCTTCATATCTTCTGGAGATGAGCAAAATGTTTGCAAACTCCAGCGATCCATTTATGGATTGAAACAAGCATCCCGTAGTTGGAACAAAAGGTTCGACACAACTATCAAAGAGTTTGAATTTGTGAAAAACCCGGAGAAACCTTGTGTCTACAAGAAGGTTAATGGGAGTGCAGTGACTTTCCTTGTACTTTATGTTGGACATACTACTCATTGGGAATGATGTAGGGATGTTACAGTCAACTAAAGTATGGTTATCCACACATTTCTCGATGAAGGATTTGGGAGAAGCATCCTACGTATTCGGAATACGGATCTATAGAGATAGATCGAGGAGATTACTTGGCTTGTCCCAATCCATGTACATAGACACCGTTCTTAAACGGTTTAGCATGGAAGAATCCAAGAAGAGATTCTTGCCAATGTCCCATGGGGTTCGTCTCTCGAAATCCATGCGTCCTCAAACGCAAATGGAAATCGAGGAGATGAAAAGGACACCTTATGCATCCGCTATAGGAAGCATAATGTATGGCATGCTGTGTACACGACCTGATATTGCGTATGCTGTGAGCGTCACAAGCAGATATCAGTCCGACCCCGGCCCAACCCATTGGAAGGCTGTGAAGGACATTCTCAAGTACTTGCGAAGAACTCGAGATTTGTTTTTGGTCTATGGGGATACCGAGTTGAAATCAGAAGGCTTCACGGATTCTATTTTTCAATCGGACGTGGATGACTCAAAGTCAAACTCGGGGTATATATTCAAAGTCAACGGCCGTGTGTTGGAAGAGTTCCAAACAAGACACGACGGCTGATTCCAACACCGAGGCTGAATATATTGCAGCATCAGATGCTTCAAAGGAAGGGTCATGGATTGGGAAATTCATCCAAGAGTTGGGTGTATTTCCGAACGCTAGCGATCCAGTACGGCTGTACTGCGATAACAACGGAACCGTAGCGCAAGCTAAGGAACCAAGAGCTCATCAGAAGTCAAAGCACGTGTTGAGAAAATACCATGTGATCCGAGAGATCATAGAGAGATGTGAAGTCAAGCTAGACAGAGTCACCTCGGAGGACAATGTTGTAGATCCCTTCACCAAGCCATTGTCAGGATCAGTCCACGAGAAACATCGAGAGTCGATGGGACTTAGATTTATGAGTAGTTGGCTTTAGGTCAAGTGGGAGATTGTTAGAGTAGGTGACCAACAAGCCAACTTGTGGCTGTGGTCTTTCTCTTTGTCCTTGTAATAAAACAATCGTTTTTCATTCGTAATAATAAAATATTTCATTTGGCATTCTATATCTCTTATCCCATGCAAGCAGCATAGATATAGTCCTAACGAGTTACTCTATTACTGTGAGTTGATCTTGTAGAATCGTGAGATAACTCAGCAATGTAATGTACCTGTTAAACCTTGTCCCTAGTCGATGGATTACGCCAATAATGAGGATACCGACCTTTCCCTTTTGAGACTAGCACTTAGTGTATGTATACTGCGTCTCATCAGTCCTCGATATTGTGACATCGGCATACTTGAGTGGGTGCTCATACTGGAAGAGTTCACTGAACTCCCTCGCTCTAGAAATCTATAAGTGGTTCTCATTCATCGAGTAATAGGTTTCTAAGATATAGTTGTACACCATTAGTCCTTAAGACCCAGACATCACCGTGACTTCACTAGAGGACCGATTTTATCGTGACCTGTCCCTGAGTCCCACAGGGGCCACTCCAAGGGCCAACGTTCGTGCAATCCGAAATCTAGTGTGAAGTCTGTGCATTGTAGTAGGGGATTCGAGCGCTTGAGTAGTCATGGATGTCCTGTGTGTTCTGACGGTTTATAATCCAAGGAACCTCTGGCAAGAGTTGATAGTAGGGTGATTAGGGAAATGTGTTTCCCTAAGTCACACACGAACGGATTTATAATACCTAGAACGTTCGCACGGTTATTGGACTTTATAAGAGGTCTCGGTGAACCAATGCCTCTAGTTCAATCGGGACATGTGCTGCGAAGGGATCGTACTGTACGCTAACTATATCATAAGGTTCTTGCAGGCACTTCACTTGTATCTAGGGAATCATGATGCGTAGTTGCTAGACGCCAATCTTGATTCGTTGGGCACCGATTTGATCGGCGATTAAGTAAAATGAGTTTTACTCTAATCGGGACTCTTGGGAGGAGTTCGTATAAGAACAATGTGTTGTTCGAATCACAAAGAGTTGTGAGCCCACGGCTAGCATACACCTGAACCATTGAGGGTCACACTTCTAGTGTAATACAGATCCTTGATAACAATGAGCATAGGTTAAAATGTTAATCTTTGCAAAGTTGGAGGTCAATATGATTGAGTCCAAGATTCGTGATTGTGGATTACGAGTCGGAATAAACGTACAGAAAGAGAGACATGCGGAATTCTTGCAGCCCCTAGGAGTGGTATAACGCAGCTTGTACGGGTTTGAGTTCGATTTCGATTCGTCGAAATCTCACGCTACAAGAGGTAATTAAATCGAAACTTTCGTAAATTTAATTTGAACATGTTTGTATGAATTTTAATATACGAGTATGTGCGATATGTGATTGCGTGTTTCGATTTTGTAATATGATGAACAAGCATGTTTTATATTTTTCGGTTTTACATGTTTTTAATAAAATCGATAATTACCATATGTATGGCGGAAGCGTTAAGGTACGTTGACTATGTGATTAGTTTATGCATGTAATCGAAACTAGTTCGATCTAAAATTTTTAAATTCCGCTGCGTATACATGCACGATCCCCAACATATCTATCGTGCCGTTCGATCCCATTGAATCTTTGAGGAAACTGCACATAGCATATTTTCTTTCCCCGAAGAAAAGGCCAATCATGAGATACATAGCTTCTCTCATAGCGTTGCTGTTGTTTATGTAGTGATGACAATCCACATTGAGAAGATAAGGAACATTCCACAGTACAGGTGAAACCCTATTAAAAAAAAACACATAGTTGAGGCTATTTTAGTCATTGTGGTTTTTTCAGTTCGCACTTTTTTATATTTGGGTCCATTAGATATAACCCCCTTAGACATTAAAAAAATAGGGGTAGACCCAAACATAAATTTGCCATTTGATAAACCCAACTTCGTACAGGTAGTAGCGACTTCCTCGGCGACAGCCTTTTTTT